>JAOYSI010059925.1:0-24076 GCA_025775065.1 Hiodon alosoides
TATATATATTTATTTTTTATTTTTTTCCATTTATTTATTTTTTTCCGGGTTGGTTAACTGTATCCTAGTGGTAGCCTAGCCGTCCCTATTCATAGCCTGATATGTATGATCCCTTTTGTACTAAAAGGCAGAGCAAACTGTTTTGGACACGTCTTTGTTGGCTGACCCTGCGGTAAGAACTGCTCCAGAGCACTTGGCTTCCATTCATCCAAAAGCAGACAGGGGTCGCCATTTAGCCAGAAGCAGAGAGAAACCCGGTCGATGCCCTCTATCTTGGCTCCAGGCAGTACTGGGCTCATGGTGTCATGCTGTTCAGGAACCCCCAGACCTAGTTGGCAAATTGCATGATCCAGAATTGTACCTGCAAATCCGAATCACAGCACTGAGCACCTGAGGATGCTCAGCCCCTCAAACTTTAAACTTTCCTGATCCTTGATGTCTTCAAGGGAAGTTGCAATTATATGGAACTTAATTTTTAGTGTATTTTTTTTTATTTTAAATAACTAATCTTAACCATCAATTCAATGCTGCACTCTACAATTTATAGTATGTGGTCAGTATGTTCTTGGAAAAGGAATATAGGGAAAGAAATAGCTGTTATTAACATTTTTTATTTAAATTTTTAATGTGCATAGAAATAGCACTTGCAACAAACAGCCGTCTAGCATTTCATACAGGAATACACAGATGGGGTTTTCTAAGTGGCCATATGATTTTGACCTTTCTGGCTTCACTTCTTTTATTTTAAGTTCTTAATCACCTGTAAAAGTTAAGCACCGGGAAACCCATACATCTCATCCATGTTCATTAAGTTTATATTCAATATGTCAGTTTGTCCTCTTTGCCACATAAATGACTACTGTGTTCATTATCTAGTGCCTATATCCAATTTGCTTTTCCATCGCAAGGTTAAATTGACCCTCTTTGTCTTTTAGGGGCCAATTATGAGCAAAAAAAGAAAGGGCAATACTTCAGACAACAATAAATGACATTACACACTCATTGGCCAGTTTATTAGGTACGCCACCCCGTTAATGAAAATGGATCGCTCATGCAGACAGTGAGTCAGCTGGCCGTGGTCCTTGTCACAGATGGGCCTTTGCAGCAGGCGACCACACTGGGTTCCACTCATATCCACTGAAAACAAGGCGGTGTGGCTGGTTCTGACGAATGGTCTGACGAATCCCGGTTCCTGTTGAGTCCAGATTTGGCGTAAGCAGCTTAAATCCATACACCTATCCTGTCGGGTGTCAAAGGTACCCGCTGTTGCCGGTTGTGCAATGCATGGAACAATCTCTGTGGAATGTTTCTGACATGTTGTATAATCCATGCCCCAAATAATTCAGGCATTTATGGAGGCAATGGGGGGTCCGATCTTGTAATAGATGGGTGTATCTAACCAGGCGACTGAGAACAAATACTGTACATTTCACAAAAAAGGCCTTTTTCAGAAACCATTTGTTGGTCATTTAGGATGTAAATATAATTTGGACTGGTATAGCAGGCAAGTATTGGGTATTTCCCTCCATTAGTTTAAACTATATTCTCCTCTAGAGTTAGTTTCCTCTAAATCTCAACATATCTCTCTTTCTTCTCTAAAACATTTACAAGCAGCTCAGCTCTTCGTTCAGCCATGTATATAATAACAGAGGTGAGAGTACAATTATGGCTAACAATACTATTATAGACAATGCACATTCACATCTTTGTCGAAGAGATACAAATGGTGCAACTTAAACTGTAACTGGGTCATGTCACATTGACCACAATGCTACAGAATAAACCCTCCCTGGGTGTGATTCAGACTAGTGCAATGCCTTGTGACAGCTACCATCTCTTTTCATTTGGGTCCTGACCTGGTTCACACTTGAGGAAACCTATGAGTCATGTTGTCTTTGGCTCCCTACAGAACAGCTTCCTGGGTCCTTGACAGGAAGTGTGTCCTTGACAGGGAAAACCGTGGGCAACTCCGTTATTAGCTACAACGTGACAGCAGAAAGCAACGGGTGCCTTTGGAGTTGCTGTGTCCTTTATCAGCAGCCAATTTCCCAACAGGCACTGCAAAAGCGCACCTCCCCTGGCATTAAAAGGCCAGTCCTATTTTGTAGCTGTTTTGTGTAGGAATCGCTGCCTCCTTCCTTGATCAACACACAGCATCTTGCTCCGAACGCCCGTCTATGCATTTTTACTGAAGCTTTGAAGTCTGAGTTGGGCAACAGCTGGTCGGGCATCTTGGTGTCCCCCCTACGAAGAAATTGCTCCAGAAACCAGAAAAATAACCAGAGCCCCGTGCTTGAACAAAGCATGGAAACTGAGCTTGATCCCGCCGCTGGTGCTGCTCTGCACAGTTCATCCTGATGCTGACAGGCATGGAAATTGTGTTCGCACTTGAAGCAAATATATATTGGCTGCTCTTTTGATGTCAGCTACTGTACAGTTTTTTGTTTGTTTTTTTATGCCAAAATTTCTTCTTTCTTATCATTCCTTCCGAAGGAAAAAGTTATTTATTTTTCTAAAGAAAGCAAAACTAGTTTTTTTTTTTTTTTGTCGTACTTAAAATGCTGGCACCTTTCTCTGATGCAGCCGAACAAGCATATGTGTGATACTTACAAAGGAGGCATTTTTAGCAACCTAATAGTGTAACTCCATTGTCTCTAGGAAAAGTCTACGAAAACTAAAACGCCTTCAAAAAATTGTATTTTACAAGCCAATTAAAAATCCAGATCAAACAGATGATGGTCTTTTTCCGTTGCACATTTAAAAATGTAATTTACCCTGACAGCAAACCGAACGTGACAGAAATCTATTACCGACAAGAAACTGGGAATAAAATCAGAAAAAAAAAATCATCCCAAAAGGGAGACAGAAAACATAAGAATAATCTGCGGACAAATTTTTATTAAAAAAAAAAACGCATGCATCTTCCTTTTCTGCTAATGGTTCACATCTCCACTGTAAAGAGACGCGACACTGGCACCTGTCATATTTTGTTGCTCCTGACAAATGGTACTTTTTCATTTGGTCACGACACCGTAGACGTAGGACTTAAAATACCAGTGGAGTGCGGCAGCTCAACATTTATCACACAACTCTCGTGTCGTATCCCTGCACCTCAGTCCGAGCTCAGGTTATTAACGGCTGCTTCTCTGTTAGCGCCGACGTTCTGAAACTCACATAAAAAAAATAAAATAAAAAATAAAAAAACGTAGGGACAACGTTGATATTGCCCGATGTTTCATCAAATGAGAAATGCTAAATGGAGCGCCAGATGAAAATATGAAAGGAATAGGATTGGTTTAAGTTGTGTATATCTGGTGTGCACTTCAAAGCCCTGAAAGGCTGGGCAGAGACTCGTATTTTATTGAGGTTTTTACCACATAGGACCACTAAGTGTATTTATAACCTCCCGCGAAAACCAGGGTTAGAGAAAACATCGGTTGTGAACCAGAGAAGACGCATTCTGTTGCTGTGCTATGCCTATGATGGTCAATAAGCCTTTCATACTCATCTGTTTATTTAGTGATACCAAGTTATCACAACATACAGTAGTGCTGCAACCTGATCTATTGGGGAATCATTTATACTGTGCATCAGAGCACGTATTGAAGAACAAACCAGGCGCAAAATAAATTGTTCAAGCCTGTGCGCTCTATTCCAAAGAGCTATCAACTTAATATTGAGCTCACGGCTAATAGCCTTGCTTTGAAGAGAATGGCCCTGAGATGAAAACTTCGGAATGCACTGGCTTTTTGCTGTATTGTTTGCATAAGTCCCTTGATTTGGGGAAAAAAAAAAAGAATTCTTCTTTATCATAGGACTGAAAGGAACCTCAGATGCATTGTTTCCTTTAGCCACATTGCCCCACATTATTGTTAATCAGACAAATTTATCCGTGAAGCTTTACATGGGTTCTTCAACTGGATTTACTGTTGGATTGCTAACGATGTTGACCGAGGCGAACAAATAGCCAAACGGTTTGGTTATTAAGTAAAATTGAAGCTAAAAAGCCTCAAAAATCTCAGAAAGGTCAGTAAAGTTATGACACAAAAAAAAGAAGTAATTATTTATGAATATTTTGGCTGCAATTTAGTGCAAACGTGTCTGATTTTGTACCAAACTCTTTTATGACAGGCATTAGAGACATTTGGCTGTATTTATTCAGATTCAGTCATACAATGCTGTATTCAATCGTGCAGTTAGGGGTACATATGACACAGAATGCAGTCCATGAACACTGATCCTAGGGCAATGATTTGCCCCTGAGCCTGGGTTAGCACTCGGGTCGTAAATATTCAACTGTAAATATTTACTAATTACCGCTTGATGATTTGTTTGAGATGGCACCAGCAGAGACGTGCAGTTAGGTGTGAAATGAGAACGGAGAGAAGACCTTCGAGGCCACACATGCATGGGGGTGGAAAAGGAGACGGCGCTCAGCATGTTGATTTGAGTTGTATTTGAGTGACGGTGATGCTGTGTCAGACCAAATTGACTGCATCCATGGGTATCGTTTCCCTCCACACGTTTGCTGCGTCAACGCTTAGAAACATTGCGATTCGCAAAGTGTGACAGAATTATTGCAATCGGTTGGCAGTAGCGAGGCTGTCTACAATTTTGCTGGAGGTCCTGTATTGGATGCAAAGCCAATGGCGATGAAGGCGGTTCACGGGCAGTCCTTTTGTGGAGTCTCCAGAGTCCCGCCCCGCACTGATTGCATTTTCTCGATCAATTTCTCGAGCTGCTGCACGTGTTTTTATTCACTGTACGTTGGTGGGCTGTGATCCGTCCCCTCGGGTCGTTTTTTACGAAAAGCCTCTTCTCTCACCACTTCACTCTCAGCCATGTGCTCTTCTGTGTATTTCTAAATGAATTGAGCTGGTTGGCCGGCGCATTGAAGTCCAAGTACACAATCAACCGCCGGTGGAGAATCTCAGCGTTCCCCTATTAAATGGCACCCAGGAATAGGAGTCCTGTGCATCAATAGATCATGTGAACACGGCTTGATGCTAATTCTGTGGTTCTCCTGAGTCATTGCTGATAGGCAAATATATAATTTGTACTTGTGTGTAAGCGTGTATGTGTGTGCATGCATTTGAATAATTCATGCAATGATAAATGAGGTTGCTGTTAAACTGTACTGTTTAGTTATAACTCTCAGTCCACTCTGAAATACATCGCTAAGCCAGAACTCTGACAGCCTGGGTAAACTGAGCAAGAGAAAACATATTGAATTGAGACAGAGGCTAAAAAGAAAACAGGGTTATTAATATAATGTTCAAAACAGTGTTGTAAACATTATTATTGAAATGAAACATGAGCACAATTGGAAATGAATGCTTTTCAAATCAAAGCATCTTATTATAGAGATATATTGCTTTATATATATAGCTTTAGACTTTTTTTTTTAAACTGCTTTGTTTTTATTAAAGTACATTTAATACAGTCATAAACGCACCAGTATCTAATGTATTCGGTTAGTTGGACATATGTGATGGACATATTTAATGATTCTCTGTACAGGTCAGAATATATATTTTTATGCATCCGCAAAAAATAAAAATCACCATTGGTGTTACTTGGCATTAGAACAACAACAACAACAATTCAATTTAATTCAGCATTAAACTTTTAATTTCATCACACTTTTTTTTATTTATTTATTTTTGATAATCCTTTGATTTCCTGTTTATTCCTGTTTCCAAACTGAAGCAGTTTACGCCCAACAATGCACAAAGCTGTAACGAGTCTAACACCGATGTTACACTACATTTCCGCTACCTTGGCCCATGTTTAACCTTGACCATGTTGCTTTCTCCTGACAATGCATACCCTCGCTCAAACACAACTGTATGGGAATCTGTATGGATTAAATTACGCTCACTTGAGGGAATTACATGGCAAACATTTCTATTGGTGATTAGGACACCACCCACTCCCTATTCTATGTCTGCACATGATTGGTTGTACACTGCCAGGTCAATGGGAAACCATGATATCTAGCCTATAGCTACTTCAGCTCCCCATCATGTAAAATACATGCAATATATGTATATTTATATATGGGTTGTGTGGTTGATTTTTTGATTGACAATCACTCAAAAAATTTTTTTTAAATATAATTAGAAAAAATGTATATAAAAAAACTAATATAAATCAAGATAGCGTATCCAGTCTTAACCAGTATGGGGAACATGCACCTTCATGTTGATTGAAGACTATGTTTGCTAACTAGCTAGCTACAGTAATAGCTCAAATCACACACAAAACTGGGGTTTGGGTAATATAGCTAATTAATTAGGTTACAAGCATGGCGCTGGTCTAGTAGCATAGCACAAACTGTAGCTAACATTAGCTAGCTGGCTAATACCATGATTTATTTCATGCCTTAAAATAATGGACAATACTTAATCAACAGTATTTTTTCTAATATTAATATTGCCATTGGTTGATTAAAATACCGATATCTATATAAAAAATATATGAATAATGTATGTATACATACTGTATATTGTTAAATATTTCCAGCAAAATTGTTTAATTCCCATATTTGGTATAATTGTAGAGACAAATGTTAATTGCCATGTTTGGGGCAGTCTACCATCTTAACCCAACACAACCCTTTACAAAACCCCTGGTAGCTGCAATAGATTTTACACAGAATATCTATTTATTTATTTATCAATGCATGCATTTGGAGTTCCTTATCTTAAATGGTGCCAATTAAAAACACACATTTACATAGGAAGCAATCTCGATTAAGTTAAATGTTCCTGGTGTGGTTAACAGTAAAATCAGCTCTGCATAGAAGGGCACTTACATAGGAATGAAGTGCTGTATGCGTATATGTATTGGTCAACTGAAGGGTCAGTGTGAAATTGCTCTCTCAAAGCCACAGCAGACACCCCATCAGTCATCCTCTGATTGGTAGGGCGACAGAATCAGATGGGAGATCTAGGAAATCCAGGAACCGGGTAAGAAGGAGAGTGCCGCTCTTCATTCGAGGTCTTCATGCGTTTGGCTTATTTTGTTCTGTGTTTTGTTCTACAGAGAACTCAGTCGTGGCCAATCGTCAATAGCCGCGTCAAACGCTTTCTGTCACGTTAATCTTTTACCCAGAACACATGGTTTTGATCGCTCTCGTGCGTTCCTGTGTGCTTGTGACCTGTCATTCCCCCCTTTCTTGAGCACAGACTGCAGTCACCACCCATTGCTCTGACCTGATGTTCTCTCTGCTGACAACACCGAGCAGATGTGGGTAATGTCCTTTCCAGCTCTCCGTTCACCAAGGTGCTTGGAGTACTGCTTTTTCAGCTGCCTAACAAAGAGAACAACCTGTTTTTTTTATTGACTCTATGTCACACTTATTGACATATTCTAGTACATATTTTGTACATCTTAAAAGGTAAAAGTAGATTTTAAGCTACTGCACATATTTCTAAGAAATTATAATGTTGTTTTTTTTTTTTCTTTCGTATTAAAATGAGCTACTGTTTATGAATGTGACTTTCCAAAAGTGAGGTCATTTGAGTGTGCATAATAAAAAATTCACACTATTTATGTATAATGTATTAAAATTGCTTCACACTGATAAAGTTCAAGGATCTTATATACACAGATATGCATATGTATAAGGCATTTATTATGTACAAAATAAGGAATATCAACAACAACAAGTACCCAATTTTGTCATTGACTGCATTAAACCTTCTTATGGGAACACAGTACATTTATCTTCTGACAGGAGATGGACCTAACATTTTTTATTTATGTCTTTTTTTGTTTAACTTTGTTAGTTTGGTATTTATTGTTGATTTCATTTTGGTGACAGATATAAGACAGAAGCAGAGGGAAGTATGTAGAATTCCCAAGATTGTGTAAAGAACATTTTAGAACAAAATACTTTGAAACATGACTTTTTTGGATATTACTGTTTGTAAATAATTAACATAAACAGTATTACAGTAGTATGTCATAAAGTGAGCTCCAAAACAACATTCCAAAGCAGATCAATATGCCATCTACATTTACAGTAAAAGTTTAAATTGATTACAGAACTATAAGTATTACTATTTCAAAAAAAAAAAAAAAATGAATAAAAGTGTTTTTAGATGAGAGGAAGATATTGTTTTTCAATGTTAAAAACATGAATTATACGCCCACATCATACCATTCCCGGTGGAGTCATCTGCCTTGTTTGTTTAGCTCTCTGTAGCTACAAAGCTACAAGCGTCAGCATTCTAATTTGTAGCACCATGTGTGATGAATGCTTTTCAGAATGATACTAGTCAAGCTATCTATAAAGGGGACCTGCATCCAACACATCTATCCACAACTGGGTCAGTGACTGTGCCACATATCCAAGGCAACCGGCCTCCGTTTCATTTTTGAAACCCACTCACACCGCTCGGCCTCGCTCATAAGCCTGCTGTGTCCGTGTATCGTTTCCCCATACGTTTCCTCCATCAAATCTTACCAAGGCACAGCTAATCCTATTAGGAAACCATGGTTGTTGTTTTTATTTCTGATCTTAAGCCATCAGCCCCTGTCTGTCCGCACCTTCATTCAAAAGCATCCCTGCTGTACAACGGAATGGTTTCTCTCCACGCTGAAGGAAAACTGAACTTCCGGACGATGTTGTCGAACAGAGGACCGAGCTGTTATTTTGAACGGCCACCTTTGACTTCGGCCTAAGTACGGCGAATGGGCAATCAGATGTATGCCAGCGTGGCAACGAGAGACGGGTGCAATTTTGCAGGAAAAAAAGGGCACGTGCTGCACGCGGATGGCATCATTTCAGGGAGCTAATTCTGACTGAATTCCATCCCTGCTGATTACCCCTCTTCCCTCCAGTTTCCAAACTAATCCACTCTCCCTGACTGGACTAGGAAATAGCTGTAATGTGATGCTACCAGCTGTTAATCGGCGTTTAACTGTGACGACGGCCCCCATGTAATCACAATTTTCTCTCAGATAAAGATTAAAAAAACATACACTCACACAGCGGGATGAGCTGAAATTCTGTATGCATTTACACGGTTGCACATAGGATTGACATGTTTAGAGATACCAAGTTGGGAACAGAAATAGGTAAGTAGAGGTGAAGAGGTCACTTTCATTCTATTCAGCTGTATTCTTGTATGTGCTTTTACTGGCTTTTAGTGGCAAGCATGCACTTAGAAGTGATTGGCAGCTTTGAGATTTGTAGTCTTCGCTAGCATCTACTTAGCTATTTATATTCACAACTTGGTATCCCTAAACATGTCAATCCTATGTACTACAGTTTTCAAGGTAATGCTGCTAAAATAGACAACAGAACTCAGATAAGTGGCAGATATGACTAATGAAATCTTATTTTATTTCTCCAGGCCTTTGTGCCAAACTGTAGGATGTCTCCTGGGCTTACAAAAGGAGAGTCAAAATTGGAGTGAGTCACTGTGTACTCTGGGACGTCTCTGGCAACATGCAGAGCCTTACGGTTGTGCATTCTGCCTAGTGGCCAGAAGACGTGGGCTTGACATTAATGTGCGGAGACTGGCTCCAAAACAGATCTATGCTTTTGTTATAATGAACAAAAATGTGTCCCCTTCCATTTCTATTGTACAACATTGCTGAAAGTTGTATCGCAGAATCATTGCAAAGTCTTATGCGTCTTATGTGCCCCTGTACCAAGTCAATGGGGGGAAGCATGGGGATCACGCTATCTTTGGCCTTTGCCTTCAAGACAATGTTTAAAATTAATAACTTCCCTCACGATCATTATTCAGGAAAAAAGGGCGCGCACTTAGTCAGATCTTTTGATAAGACATGCTCTAGTTTAAGAGAACAGACCTCAGTCAAAAAAGACCAAATTTCGTGTAACATTTTTCATTATTTCCCTTCACATATTGCCTAAGATGAATTTTTGCTGATGTCGTTGTCTTTTTTAAGTGAAAAGAATTTTCTTCATCACTAGTGTACATTCTGGTATTCAATTGTGCTATTTAAAGTTTGAGCATGAGTTAGATGCACTACATAGCAGGGGTTTCTAACTCTGGTCCTAGAGAGCCGCGGTGTCTGTCTAATTTTTGATTGCAATAATTATTTTGAGTAGAAATGTTCTCGCCTGGTGTTCCCAGGTGTAAATCAAATGCTAATTGAGAGGTAGCTCAGAAACCCGCAGACACTGCCGCCCTCGAGGACCAGGATTTGCCTCCCCTGCAATATATAAATCAACGCAAAGTGTCCAAAAGCTTGTTTTCATGGTTTATTTTTTTTATCACATACTGCATGTGCGATCACTGGGAGAAGGGAAGTAAAGGGTGGTAGACCCTTATCTAGATATCAAAGACAACGTAAAAGAATGCAGCTATGTACATATATATATATATATATATATATACACATTTTATGTATTGCATTATTTTGCAATCCACTGATTTTAGTCTTATCTCATTCTCCCTTCTTTTCACCAATAGAGAAATTCGGAGCTCATGGGGACATGGGGTTACTTTAAAGGTCATTACAACTGTGCATTGCTCTTAATGACTGTTCAATTACTAGGTTCTGAGGAAATGTGATATTATTTTCCCTCAGGATTTAAAACCTGCTTCAGTAACTAAAAGTAATAGCTCACAGCCGCCATTAATTGTTTTGTGTTATCACATTTTTCAGTTTTTGTTTTGTGTGTTTTTTGTGTCTGTAACCGTGAAACAAACTTGTTTTCTGGCTGCTCAGATGAATGAAGAAGTCAAGGTGACAGTGAAAAAAAGTAAGATTTGACAAATTTGTGCGAGGGCACAGGTAGAAAAGGTTCAGCGACGTGTGAAGAATGGGATGTACCGAGTGCAGCGTTCGACTGCAGTACCCCGAGTACATGAATTTGTTGATAGGAATTCAGGCTGTTGGAGCTTGACACAGCCATTCATTTGAGCGTTTAAAAAAATAAATAAAATCAGTTGTGGAACTGATTATGATTGATATTCCGTCATGCACATCGAAGGAATGGAGACAGTGAGAAAATCTTCAACAGGTTTTCCATAGGCATTTCCTCTTTATACGATTTTGTTATTATGTTTTATTGTGGCTGTTGAACACAATTTCTCAGCAGATTTTTCCTATTATACACATTTATAAATTATGAGTTTTAAACGTCCACACCTCTGAAATAGCACAGTGCTGGAGAGAATTCTGGAACACAGAAGAAACGGATGTCTACACACTACAATGCTTGATCCCAATTATACTCAGATAGACAGCGTTTTCAACACTGTTCTTCGTGGATCTCTGTCAGATATGAGGGATCGAAACACTGTCTTTTCCTGAGTAGCCACAGCAAACCTAAGAAATGGAATGTGCGGACATCAGCTTCTTCCAAGCTTTAGATGGCGGGACTTGGCTTTAGGCCCTGCAGTGACCCTTGGTCGGGGTAAACAAAGCCTAGATACTGAAGCTATCAAATCACTTATTTTCATGCCTGGTGATCATGTTGGCAGTACTTCAGAAAGTGTTACAAAGAACCTCATTTTCACCAGAGAGAACACTAACTGCTGTGGGTGGAAGTGTTGATAAATAATAATAACTGTAGAAAAGGGATATTGTGAATTTGTATCCTAAAGGAGACACACATTTATTTAATTAATTGTCGGTAATTGTTCTGGGCTCGTACAGCATGCACACTAAGGTTTACCACCCTCAAACATGGCTAAATATCATTTACTAAAATATGAAAAAGATATATATATATATATATATATATATACATACATATATCATATATGCAAGAATTCAATCTGTTTAATCGTAGTAATTATTTATAAAAGGAAATAACTGCAAAATTACTGTGCAGAGACGTCAGACAATGCATGAATAGCCAACCACTTACAATTATGATTATTGATGTATTTTATGTTTAGAAATGGTTCACCAGCGTATTAAAAATACATTATGCCGCATAAATTAAATAAATGAATTAGAACTCATAAGCATGGTACAGTTCTAAATGAAAAACTCCATAAATAATATATCATGCTGTGTCTTCTATTTCTTTTCTTTTGCAATTAGGCTTTTACATTTAATGTGTTTCCCAATGCATTAAAATCTTTAATGAGAAATCCAATTCCTAAACCTAATAATGGTTTGATTAGAAACTGTTTTACTTTCTAATTACATAACATCCTCACGTCTTGGTACAATTGATACTATTTCTATTAAAAATCATGAGACAATTTTAACTATCAGTTTCTTTGTCGATTAGCTCCTAGGAGATACTAGTCTAAAAGGATCTGTCCAAAGTATAAAGAGGACTGTCGCCGACTGGATGTTTTACAGTTGTTACTCCAGCGTTTTCAAAAGGCTGAGACGTCAAAAACTTTGACAGCCGGCTAATCAAACTTTAAAAACAGTTTTCTTAAGTCCAATTAGGTCCCAGCCTAAGTTAGAAGTCATTGCCCAGATAGGCTTATTGCTTTCTGACATTTTTACAAGCTTTTTCTACCAGTTGCAGGTTGACTGACTTAAACGAAAACTCAAATTTGGTTTTGTAGTTTCTAATTTCGCATTACAATATGGTCAGCCAAGTACAGTAGACATACACAGACTCCCTTCCATCTGTTTTTTTTATTTTTTATTATTGGGCCAGTGCATCTGACTCCACACAAGTGTGAGCATTTGCTGAATAGCCATATGACAAAAAATAAATAAAAGCTTGCAATATATTTTGCAAAACTGTCTGACTTGACAAGCGTAAACGAGCTGTGTGCCTTTTGCACTCCTGTTTGGCGGTTTATGCTGTCACGCAGGGAGCCAAGAATTAAGAAAATCTTTTAGCCAGGGCTCAGGTCTTTGGGACTTGCTTTCTGGAGACAAAGTGATCGCCGCGCCCCAAGATCCATTCTCACAAAGCTGCTCAAAACAAAAGGAATAAATAAACCACTCTGCAATTATATGCAATTTTTGAAGCAAAGTACTGCAATTAGCATCCCGTATAACGAGGGGAAAAAAAGAAGCCGGATTTTCAGGGATTTTTCCAACAATTTCCGAAACCCTTTCTTTTTAAGGGAAAGCACACTATGAATTTTAATCTCTTTTCCAATTAGCAGTATACAATTGCTGACATTGTTTCGAACTACACATCCACTCACAAAGACTGTCCCATGTACATTAAAAAACACAAACAACCATATCTACGCCCATCTCCCATCTATCTAAATTAATAACATACTCGCACACACACAGCTGAGATGACAATGCGCTATAAACTTGTTCTTTAAAAAGTTACTTTAAGAAACACTTGTCATTAACATGAGCTCCTCTTCAACTGAGATGACAAAGTGTCTTCATATATATATATATATGATAACACTTTTTTTTTTAACTATATACTGTAATTTTGATATGTTTTCTATATGTAAAATGGTTAAATGGTCAGACTTTTCAAAAGAACCAAAAATACATATCAACACAAAGATTGATTAAATTGCGATATTAATGGAAGAATTCCACCCAAAGACATAATTAAATATATATCAAGAATCACTAGTGCATGCACAGAAAGTAGCTTTTCTTTGTCAAACAGAAGCCAAAATGTTCCATCCTTTTATCCCAGTGGTCTCTTTGTATACAACAGTTAAATTCAGAGTATAAAAGTGCCCTCCTTTCAAAATGAAAAATGTCATCAGTAAAGTGAAGCAGTACAAAGAAGCCTGGCACCTTTGATTAATTTCAGGGGTTCATTCCTGGGCAAAATAATTGATTTCCTTGTTATTGAACATCAGTGTGGCTGTGGGACGGGGACAATAACTGCGTCTGGGCTCTTTGCCAGGGGCCGTTTAAGAACTGTAATTTTAAACCGTTACCCTGCAAGGGCACCTTATGGTTGGCCTGCCCTCTGCTCAGTGCGGTTACCAGCTCTCCTAATAGCGGAATATGAAAATGTTACCCATTGGCTTGGGTGAATTAAATAAACAAAAATGAAACATGAGTGAGGGGATTTTTCACAGCCCAAACCATAACTTCCAGTTGAAATGTTTTGTTTGTGTTTATTTAAAAATTAAAAATAAATAGTCATTAACGCGCACTGTAGCATTTTCTTCTTTCGTCATTTCTCCACAGAAAATTTGGTTCTCAAAGTTGACTTGTCTTGTCAAGAGCATTAAGCCTACTGAGGGGCTCAGTTGGTAAAGGCATTCGTCAGAGTGCAGGCTGGGGTTACTGCGGCCCGGTGAGCGGCGGCAAACAATTGACAGGGTTTCTCTTGGTTTGTTGCTAACGAACCTCTCATGTGGGCTGTTTAGCCTGCAGTGTGGGAAAGAGAGGGCTAGCTCGAAGGCAATTAGGATTGTAGGAGCCTAGTTACACTTCCTCTCCATTCCCATGCTGGTGGGAGTTCTAGCGACAAGCTGAGATGCATTAGCAGAATTGACAAATACAAATGGGGTGGGAGAATCATCAACGGAAAATCTGATGACAAATATTTGTCAAACATGTTTGTGCAAACGTTGCATAACGTCATGTCTGCAGTCCCTGATGTTTGGTAGACAGGGGAGCCGTGACGAGGTGTGTCTTGAGCAGAGTCTCAGACACACTGTATCGCAGGGGTGGTTGATTCTCACTGGCCAGCGCCGGCATTAAGGAGGGCTGGAGTGGAATCCTTTTACAGCACGGCTCCCATAATCTTATCAATCATTATGTTGATTTTAAATTTAACAGCATCTGACAATTTAATCATGGCGATAGACTCCCCTCCGAGTGGGCTGAGAGAGTATGTAGTTGTCATCTAAGAAATAGAGCGTGTCTGATTGAGGACAAGAAAATGCCGTACATCACCAGGCCCACACTCCCCTCCCAGAATGAGAATGAGGAATGGACCCACTTCCTCACGGGGGCCCACCCATGCTGCTCTGCTGCTTTCACGAGGCCCCGTTGCAATTAGTTTTTTTCTGCCCCGCAACAGGGAAGTCCACATATAAAAAATAAAAGAATCTTCTGTGTATTATTCGTATGGGTCAATTCGCACAAATGTTATGTAGATGTTTCATAACCATAGATAGCGTTATATTATCGAAGCACCATATTTTTTCAAGCATGTAAGAGCTACGAGAAACTAAAATTGTAATGCTTAGCTACTTATAGACTAGAGTGCTAAAACATTCAGTTTTATTAATTTATTAATGTTGAATTTTAACAGACGATAAGCAAGCCAAGCAGTAATACATGTTGGTAGTGATGACTAAAGGGGGGGGGGGGGGATTTATATATTCAGAAATATTCCATGAGGACCTAAGGTCAAAGTATATATAGCTAACAGCTATTGCTGACAAATAATCAATATTCTTGCTTTGGTGTAGGGGACCTAGAGAGAGAAATAACATAAAATATTCACACACATAAAAAAGTACAGTGAATAGAACAGAAGCCTTAAGCTTCTAAAAAAAATACAAATAAGAAAAACAACTGTTTTGAGAACTGTAATGGATCACTTTAGAATTGATTACCTGAGGACAACAATACTTCATACCTTCATGGTCCACTATTCATGTCATTTAACATACTGCAGGCCGCACAGCCAATGTGGTGGTTCAGCTGTGATTAGAGGCCAGGCATGGCCATTCCAACTGCACTGTTAATCTGCAGGGGTCACCATTTACCAAGGAGCAGACAGAACCCCTACGTCATGCGTGATGCCAGCCGGATTCGAACCTGCAAACTCTGGGCATAAGGCTCACCCTGCTCCAGTTTAGTACATGATGTGTGCCACCCCCCTTATAAAATAACTAATCAAGTTCCATGAGCATAAAGTAATCATAGTATATAAAGACTGTTTTGTAAACCTCTTAATCAGAATGCTAGCTGAAATTGTGTTTCCCTCCATTGTAATCCACCTCCACACACGTTTTTGAGCATCTGGCAGCAATTTCCCAAATTGATAGCCACTCTTGGGACCTGCCCGTTCCCCACGTGTCTCGAGACAGCATGCTTTGGGTCAGTACCACTTTTCTCTCGCAGACCATTGATTAGCTTGTTATCCCCAGCCAAAGGAGAGGAATCATAATCACCAGGTGATGGATGGAAGTTGCCAGCTCGCTTGGTAAAAACTGTTTGTGTTCCCGACCCATGTTGCTCTCCATTCAGCTGGCGATTGGCCGGTTGCTTAGCAAAATTCACGTTTGCCGGAAGGGTGGCTCGAATGAATGTCACAAAGCATACGCTCAGGAGAAGGCTAGGAGTTTAAACAATGGGTAGAAAATTGTGAGTAGACACACTGTGAGGACAATTTGAAGAAGAAATTACTGCCCAGTCTGAGCCAAAGCTTGACCCACAGAGAGAAGAAGACTGGGGAAAAAACTCCACATGTGGAAATACTTTTTTTCTTTCAAATGTAAAGCTCAACAGTTCAGATGTAACGTATGGAAATTCCTCATTACATTATACTGAGCAGTCCTTATCAACAGATTACTAGCGGTAATGAGTGGATTGCTAATGCAGTGGATAATTCGTCATGTAACTGGGAGACGAGTTTAACCGGTGACTTGTTGAGGGCGCACAAGGAGGGAGGTGGGCAAACCCTTAGTTTGTGGAGATAAGGGAGAGCAGTTGAGTGGGGGTGGCTGTCCTACGGGATACATTTTGTGTTTGAATAATCCATAAATAGTAGTTTGTGGGCTTTGCTGTTTGTTGAAAACCAAGATTGGGAACATATAGGAAATCAAGTCACGCCTGCGGACCTGGCAAGCCAGCTGGCTCTGAGCGAGCAGAGTTACCTAGAAGTGAGATCAGCTGAGACGAGCCAGACGGCCAGGTTAGGATAGGCACACTATCAGTGTTCAGCCCTGCACAAGATAAGGCACACCATTTCTGTTTCTATTGTGGTGTGGGTCTGCTGGCTTTGTGTACTGGCTTGTGGACTCAAAATTGACTTACCTGTCAGCAGGGTTTTTTCCATCTCAGAGGCACAGCAAACCGAGACCAAACCCATCGACGCGAAGGAGCAGCTGTGAAAACTCGGGGGAGACTGAAACTGCCAGAGTCTCAGACGAATCGACAAATCTCGCCTTTTTATTTTATGTGTTTGCCTGACTTGTGCTAGTCGGGGGGTTGTCGACCAACCGGGGTGGTAATTTGCATTCCTTTGCACGGTTAGCCTTCCTGGTCATAATCAACAGATGATGTGAGTGATTTGAACCTGGCTCAGCGCCTCACCTTTACAGCTGCAGACTTGGCACTGGCTGTGTCCAGTGTCCAGTTTGGTTGAATGATTTGATTGAAAACCGATGAGCGAGAAGGTTGGTCAAGGGGCATCCCACAGCTTGAGACAGTGTTATTTTCAGACATACCTTATACAGCAGCTGGGAGAGAAACTATGCATGCATTCTTTTGAAATACACTTACCAGCATTAAACAGTCCCTTTTTAATTTAATTTAATCTGAAAATGAAATTGTTTTGCCCCTCCAAAATTGGTGCTTAACCCCTCTGGTAAGATTATTGTCTGGATAGATAATCTTTAAAACCAAAAATCTTGCTTTATAGTTGTTTAGTTTTTTCTTCCCTTGAAAAGCACGCTATTTTTAAGTAATAATATTAAAAAGATCTTTAAGGAACGCCAGGATTTCAGAAGATTAATATTTAAGACCTTGCATTTAGTTTCATTTTAGCTAAATCTTATCGATGACCCCCCCACCCCCCCACCCACTTTTGGGTTCCAAAGCAAATCCTATGAGCAGTATATTTTACACTGCTCATTATAACAACACTAACTTGATTTAGTTTTTTAACACTGCAATGCTTTACTTTTGACAGATTAAGCGTGTGGCACGCACACATAAGGGGAACACAAGGGCTGATAAGAGACCTGCCCACCAGTGCTTTGTATATATATATATATATATATATATATATATATATATTCATTTTCACTGTTATCATCTCCTTGGCAAAGTAAAATGGTGAAGAAAACTACCACAATATTTTCTCTGATATATGTGAGCGGTTCACATCTGCTATCTCATATTATGCAAATGACTGTTGCAGCAACAGGCTGTCCTATGAAGTACTTCCGTAGCACAGAATCCATTTAAAGTGAATTGCAAAATGTCCAACACTTTAATATGAAGTAGATATTTGGTCCATCCGTGTGAAGACTGGTAATCTGCAAATCTCTTGACTACCCTAATGCCGATGTGAGCCCTTGTATAGCTCTTTGATTATCCGCGTAATTCATTGCTGGTATCTGTGAGTGCATTTTGGCAAGATCATAGAGAGCAAAAGTGCAGAAAACATTCAGAAACTGTAATGTGTCCCAGTGCCCGGCTCAAAAAGGTGGGTACAAACAGGGAGTTAGTATCTGCATCTTGTTTTTTATTTTCAGCTGGCATTATCTAGGTTTGAGTGTTTGTGGGATCGCGCATGACATCATGAAGCGCCGACAGGACTTAACTTTGTCATTGTCAGCCAACCGATTTGGCGGCTGGAGGCAGGAGACTGATGTTCAAAAATATATCTACAAAGTGAGAACACCGCAAAAACAAAAAAACGGCATCCAACAACAGACTTTCACAACATCAGCAGCACCATGAAGCAACGCCACAGCAGCTTTTCACAAAGAGAACTGGCCACTTTTTAATGGTTTTGGCCAGAATGTCAACTGGAGTCCACTATCAAACAGGGGGTTACTTTGTGTGCATATATATTTACCCCTGCCCCCACATTATTAATGTGCAAATTATCGCAATATGCAAAATTATATTTGTTCTTGGGAATGGAGAGACTTCCATTTCAGTCATGCACTTGAAGAAGAACAGATAAGTAAACCACACGGTGCACTTGAGACCCGGATGTTCACAGAAAATCAACGCGCATGTGAATATATATATATATATTATGCAGGTAAATATACAGCGATGAATAGCATCGAGCAGGCAGATGTGGCAGATTCAACCCAAAACATTGATTCATATTGCCAACCGTGTTCAACCTGTCTGAGCCACTCCTCTCTGCCTGTGGCTCTATTCCAGTCACTGTCCGGCCTGGAAGCTACTTCTCCGCTGTGATTTCTACAGAGCCCACCCATATTGATGCAATGCTCTGTTGTAGTGGGGAAGCTTCCCTTTGTTGGTTGACTGAAGCATCGATGTCCGGCGTCCACTTCGTTGTTGGGCGGCAGAACCATCATCATCTTCAGGGGACTGCACCGCATGAACTGAATGATTTCCTCTCCCAAATGCGTCCGCTACCAAATTGTAATATTTACGTTCTTGTAACACGTTATACTGGAAAGAGATGGGACATTTTTAAATCTGAATGATTTTTGGAGCCTGGACAAATTTCCAATCCATGTAATACAACAGATTGTTGTATAAGACCATATGATTTCACCAAGACGCTTTACCATTGTGCAAACATGTGAGTAGATTATCTTGGTGTTCAGCGGAGCTGAGTTTTTCAGTGGCAGCTGTCATCACATTAACATCATATTAACGGATACATCGCAAATCATAATAATTTTCCTAAAATATTCTGTGCCAGGATGCATCTTGTTCCTGGGGAATCTAAAAACCAGACTGGGGTCTCTTACCTGATTCTGTATTCATCATATCCTCCATTCACTAAAAACAATGGTATCATCCCTCCTACAGTAGTCCCCCCCCTATCCTGGGACAAAATGAAGAGGAGCAGGCTGTATCAGCCTTCTCACTGATTTGATTTGGTCTTTATCTGTTTGTGGGAGATAACGGTTCTACCCAGCTTGCCAACCCAATCCTCAATTTTTTAATTTTTTTTAAACGGATGAGCACACATACCAAGGAGCCTTTGATGGACTGTCACAGAAAACGGCTCTTCGGCCAAAGTGTCACTTCTGTCCAAAGATTTTGATAGGCATGACATACTTCTCAGTTCATGACACTGGGAAATAGAGAACAGACACTATTTAACTTTTGTTGGATTATAAGGCCGATATTATCTATATCGCATGAAAACTCCCAAAATCAGGGAAGGGATTACCAGCGCAAATGAATTCCTTCGAAGCAGATGTGGGACCAAGTCCCAATTAGTCTCAAGTTTTCACCTCTGAGTCTGAAGTAGTCCCAAGCCATGAGAAGCGAGTCTCCAGTCAAGTTACTATATCCAAGATAAGTCAAGTCAACAAGTCTCGAGGCTTGACTTTCAAGTCCTCAAGTCTTAATAGAAAAGCATTCTTCACCAAACGCAAAATAATGCTTCAAACTAACAGGAACGCAGAGGTTTTCCACAGTTTATTTAATAAGGTGTTTTTTTTTTTTTTTTTCTCCATATCAATATAACAAAGTGCACACAAAGCAAAGCAGCAAATGAATAATCCTTTTTAGGTCAACACTACACAAGATACCAAATCAGTCTTACATTGATACATGGATGTATGATACATAATTTGTTCTGAAAATCGAACTTGACCAAGCTTTCTAATGTGTTTGTATAAAAATTTACTGATTTCATTGTAATTTATGGAAACGTTTTACCCTAGCTCTACGTAATTCAGAAGACCTCTGTAGCTTATTGTCAATCGACAAAATTTTAGACGGCTATAATAATTCACTTTGTCATACCAGACGCAGTGGACCCCCTAAGAAAGTAAGAAAACTTAAACTTGCTCCATGGCATATTGACCAAACTTGAGCGTTAAAACAAGTCTGTCGTAAAATGGTGTTTAACAAAAGTGCGTGTATACTATCTTGCGTGGAAACAATGTACCAAGATCTCTTTTTTGAAAATAATCTTAAAAATACAACAAGAGCAGAATTTTCATCTCAGAGAAAATGCTTTAGCAATAGTTCTGTCTAAAGTATGCAGCAAAAACGTATCCATGCTTTTGTGACCTGTAGACTAGACTATTGTAATGCCCTTCTTTTAGACAACACACAGACTGTGACAAAACTCTTAAAGGCTGTGCAAAATGCTGCAGCTAGGATCTTAGTCAAAGCAAAAAAATATGTCCATATTACATATGAACTAGCATCACTTCACTGGTTACCGATAGGGCGTTGTGCTGACTTTAATAGCACTAAATGGTCTTGGGCTGTATTTAAAACAAAGTCCTCCTAGTCACAAACAATACTCACTAATTGTGGCTGGCTCTTTGACTTTCACAAGAGTAGCAAAAGCTAAATCGGGTAGTTGAGCCTTTTCATACATTGCCCCTTGACTATGAAATGCTTTACCAAACTTTGTCTGGGAATCAGACTCACTCTCAACATAAAAAAAGGTTAAAAACCCATCTGTTCAATTTGAAGGGTGGGATTTAGCCATAGAATCTCCAAGTGCAAAGAACTTTCCTGTCACCTCATTATTAGTAACCCCACCCTCATTGGTCTGGCTGTGTTCTTGCGAGGCAGGAAAGACTCCGACCACCTTCAAAGCTATATAATCTTCCCTTGCATCTCACTTTTTTTTTTTTTTGCTTTTGTATGCTGCCATTATTTATTCCTGCTGAGGCTAGCTAATTGTTGCATAAACACTGATTTAATTTACTCTCCCCTTGCTCATCGGCTAATAAATATATTCTGCTTTTCTTGAATGCCCCCACCCCCCTTCCCTCGCATGGGAGAGATTAGATGTGACCATTCCAAAGCAAATGAGCCTTTTTTTGCAGCCAAACCCCCCAACTTCACCAGGGATGCAATCCATTAAATATTTGGGAAACCATAAAGCATTTGGAAGACCTGAGACATATCAAAGATTTCGAGTTCCCAGTAGCCAGACATTTTACTGATGGCGCTCATATTGATGATTTTTAGCATTTGCATTATTTGTCGTCGCTATGGAACCGATGCAAGGTATAAACAAAAGGAATAGGAATATTCAAACGTGGACATTTGGAGCCCTTCGGAGTTAACACTTTGGTCTAGCATCATTCAAGAATCTTTTGAGCAACCACAAGGTTGTGTTGTTGTGTCATCTCGGCTGAAGAAGTTACTGATTGATGTATTTTACATAAAGAAGTCTTGCTCATACTCTGAGGCTCAGTCAGCCCTTGAAATTGAACCTCTGTACTTTCTGGATATTCTCCCCCCCCTGTAAGTCCATCTAAGGTCAATTTTAAAAATAATAGCATTGATAGTAGAATTATTTGTGTCCTGGCTAAATCGGGCACAGCTCAAATGTCTTGTCTTCATGGTTGTCTTTCCCGTTTGTTCTTCTGCAATTTGAGACGATTCAATCAGTGTGATTAGCTGCCTCTTTGCTGCCCTTGAAGTGTTTGTGCACATCTGTCAGGGAAAAACAAACCTGCCTTTCTGCCCTCCGCTCTGTGTTGTGCTTGGGTTACCATGACTCCCTCAGCGAGTCATCCTGGATAAGAGCATCTGCTAAATTAATAAATGTAGAATGTAAATGGGTTTGGGACCAATTGCCTGGTTACTGCACACTGAGTCTTGTTTCAAGAAGTTTGCATTTGCAGAGGCCATCCTTATAGGCCGTTAAACAGTCGGCACTCAAAGGGCTATACGTTTGTGGCTGGAGAAACATTTGATGGCTCATCGCTTTATCCATCAAAAATATGAACAGATGTTTTTACTTCTTGTGTGTGTGTTTGTGTGTGTGTGTGTGTGTGTGTGTGTGTCTGTGTTTTAGCACCATGGATGAAAGAATGGGATGTGTAATCCTTGCTGTATCCTTTAGTTTGAGCAAATGCCTCCAACTCGAGCATGTTTTATCATTTTTTTTCAGTCATCATATCTGCTTTTTCATTGTCCTTGACCAGCAAATGTAGGCAGATAGAAACAGCTTAAGAATTTAACCACTGGCGTAATTTTATGTTAATGTTTTTTCTTAACAGCATTGTGAATAACATTTTGTTTCCAAAAATTCTAATTTAAAACTAATTATTTACATTTCAAAATATGGCAGCATGGTATTTGGCAGCACATATGTCCTAATGTTATCCGTGCCGTTAGCTCGCTCACAGGCAAATTCTCATCTCCGTTTCTACTTCTCAGAAACCTGACGCGGATTCTCGGTCTCTGGAGCAAGGTAGTCGTGGCCAAATTCGTTTCCATTCTGTGTAGCTATACTCTTGCCATCAGACATGCCACAAAGGATGTGAGTAATTGCAATATTTCTCAGGAACTCAGCATGGGTTTATTTGTAAAAGCAGAACGACTTAATGTTCAGGGGGAAAAGTAAAATATTCATAATAAGTTTCAGAGGGGAAAAAATTCTCCCCACACGGCTGTGGCACGCTGGGATGTGCCCGGTTCGCAAGAGGCTGGAGACAGGGACAAAGGGGAAGAGTGTAAGCCTTTTATTCTCCATTTCAAGCCATGATCGTAACACACTAGTACAATTCAACAAAGGCGCAGAAACTCCAACCAAAACAGTCGAAACCGAACTAAACAACATTGACTGGGGAAGACCAACATAACGTTGCTCTTCACTCCTTAACAAATGAACATTTCCGACTTTTAATAATACCATCCAACACATGCCAGCCACCACTTTTAATGTCTGTTTTAATTGCTGGCACTTGAGTGTGGTTACCATTAGTGAGAACCGCGATGCACAAATATTACTGTGTTTTTACTATTGCCAATCCTATCCTATTGTTTTGTATGTTCCTTTTTATTTTTATGTAAGTTAATAATACCGTTATTCGTTTTTGAAAAGAGGTTTAACCCACAACACATTACAGTACATAAATGGTCAGATATATAACACCTTTCTGTAGATAGCTTGCTTGTTTAATACCCTGATCTAGCCCAGCAATCATGTCCCGACTCCCAATTTTATGAAAATATATTTATCATTATTACAAATAAGTTTTCCGCCGTAATGCAAATTATTTAATATATTAAAATGAATCAAAAGAGGTGTAAGAAATTATATACAAACACAGACAAATAAATCGGGCCATTCAAATTGAAACTGATTGGGGACTGAGGAACCAACACACTTTCTTACCGAAGCGATTTAAATTCAGACTGAAAATTACCATCAGATATCGAAATAACAAATCAAGCATATGTCTTGTTAAATAATTATTCCCTTAAAACACAACACCCCGGGGGGGGGGGGGGGGGGGGGGGGGGGGGGGGGGGGGGGGGGGGGGGGGGGGGGGGGGGGGGGGGGGGG
>JAOYSI010059936.1:0-16554 GCA_025775065.1 Hiodon alosoides
GAGTCTCCATGAGTCCTGTTGTTTCCGCCCACACACACACTTTTTCCTCCAGGCCCATGCCTCAGGGGCCCCCATGTTCTGCGTCAGCATGGCTGCGGGGCACAGACATCAACCCCGCTGGGGAACCGGCTATTTCCCCCCCGGGCCAGCCCTGAGCCGATCAGGTCAGCTCGATCACGGTCCCGTTCTATCAACACGCCGCGTTATCGCTTACGATGACCGATGTGAGGCAGGGCGTTCCACCGCTGCGTCGTGGCCAGTCGGTGGGGACACGGGCGGCTTTCTGTTAGATTACCGAGGGAAATTCACCAAGGAGACGAGGACAGGAAGGATAAATCACTGCAATCTGTGACGCCTTTCTCTAAAAGCAATGTGTCTCGCTGGTGGATCCTCAGATTTTAATAACTTCACAGTTTTATGTCACTGCTTTATACAACCAATTATATTGTCCACATAGCGACGAGCAGCGGGCATACACTGAGGAACATTGTGTACACTGTGATGCTTTAGAGAGATACCAAACAGGTTGTGCGCATTACAATCTATCCAACATGGGACTGCCTTTGTCTTGTCCCACACCTTCAGAGACCCACTACGCACTGACCATTAAAACACTGAGCCTCGCCTTCAGAGCCCCATTACGCACTGACCATTAAAACACTGAGACTCGCCTTCAGAGCCCCACTGCAGATTGACAACTAAAGCATTGAGACTTACCTCTCAGCTCTTTCAACCCTGCCAACCTGTCCACCCACTCCCAGCATCACTTGCATGAAGCAATTGTGAAAAAGTGAAAATAGCTTATTCAACACGAGTGACGTTGAAACTTTTCCATGACATTGTTGGGAATTTCTCTGGAGTAAAAAGGCCAAATTAGAAACTCTGGCAACCTGATAATCGTACTTTCCGTAACCATTTTCAATGCTGTTTCCTTTTTATCAGTGGAAGAAATAATAGAACTTAGAAAATAAAGACATTTCTATGAAATACAATTCTATTAATGGCGACTTAGTTTTGATTTGGTCCAGGCCAAAGTTCCAGTCCACAGAGTCTAAGAAATGTGCGCACTTTGAGACACCACTCAATTACAAGATGAAGATGGAGTCTGCCATCATACCCTTTTACCCCCCCCTTCTGTACCAATCTCAGAACAAGATGACCTTTGTTCAGATCTGCGTGGTACGTGGGCCTGAGTGTACGTGCAGAGTGCAGAGTGCAGCCATGGCAACCGATAGTCCATAACCTAAACAATCCTATGTCCAACAAGATGTGCAGACAATTAAGGCCTCAATGTCGACTCCCACCACACCCACCACACCATTCTCACTCGCTATCCCAAGGATGCTTAACCAACTCCTAATTATTATAAGGCTTTATGTCCCACTTACGAATCTCACAAACTTAGCACGGAATCACTTTAACTGCTCTGCTTAATGCACTCAGACACACAGATACCAGAAACATTCAAAATATTCAATGATCATTGAGTAATCTTATAGTGAGATGATGGGGATTTATTAATTATGTCAATAATGTATATATGTGATCATATGTGAGTGTACAGATAAATAATATATTGAAACTTGTATGTGTATATAGAGACAGGGCCTCGGCCAGGCCCTTCAGTATATTACCCTATTGGGTATATAACTGAGATTTTAGGTTAATCCTTTACCCAGCTGGAGTGGACCTAAGACTTTGGGACAATATCTTACCCAATAAGAATGAAGCTAATACTTGTGTTTAAAAAGAAAATAACTATTTACAGCCTATCATAGGCTATCATACTATTTACAGCCTAACATAGGCTACTTACTGATAAAAGGATGCCTCAATGTGGTACACAGAAAGTTTCAATTGAACTCAAACACACACACACACACACACACACACACACACACACGGACGTACACACGCATGCATCAGACATGCACAGACACAGTATCACAGTCACCATTCTCCATCGGTTGGACGCTTTTCCTCTCTGGTTGTGCAGTGGCTGATTGGGAGTGCATAGACCCACTACAACGGCCTCTAACTAACTCCCTTTTAAAACGCATCCTCAACGAGGCAGCTGAACGAGTTATGGCCAGGGCGGTCACACAAACACAGGCATGCGGTCACACAAACGCAGACATGCGGTCACACAAACACAAGGCAGATATCACAACACGCAGGACACATTCTCAGTAAATGAATTGCACGTCTGACAGACACAGGGGAAATTCTGTTGCAACGAGAAGAAGAACTACATTGATTATGTCATTCTTATTGAAGATTCCACGTCATTTTTATTTCTTCATTACACTAAAAGATGCACAGTGAAACAGGTGACTCCCCTACACTACTCCTCTGGCGCCTGGCCAGAGAAATAGAGAACTCATATTCCTGAAGCAAACAACAGGCAATGGAAAGAGACGACTCCTTAAAGCTTCAAGGCATTAATTACAACAGCAGTCTCCACAGGGCTTTGTTCTTTTCCATATTCCCAATTCCCAGAACCAACATGAGCCAGCGTTTCTGTTTCGCTTAAATCAGAAAGTCAATAAGCCGGAGGAGCCAGGTGGTGCCCCAAATCCAGCGGTTCGCTGAGCGCAGCCCCCGAGGACAGCGTTTGCACAGGATTACATCAACAACCAGCCCGAGTGGCTGGCTACCTCATCAGGTCGCCTTTACGCATCGCGGTTGTCACGGTGACGGAGTTCCGCCAATCCAGTCAAACAAACAGGGGGTGGCCCCGCGTTGAGGCTTACAGGGCATGGCCCCGCGCTCTAATAGACAGGACCTGATTTGAGGACTCGTGTAACGTCTGATTCGCACTCCAGTTGAACTCCGCATTTTAATCCTAACTTGAGCATAAATAACTTGTGTGAGGCTTTCCAGATGTTTTTCAAAGGGCATCAAAAACCAGGGGGAAAATAAACCCCTTAACCAACGTGGAAAACCCCCCCCACTGAAAACCATTCCCTGACCCCTGCTGGAAAAGACAGGGGAAAATGTCAAGATGACAGCAGCACAGTCAGTGTCAGGGTTTTGAAACAACAGTAAACCAAGAAAAAAAAGACTTTTTTACTGAGCCACAGTGAGAATCAATACAAGAGAAAAGGGGGACAAACCCGAAACCCAGGTGGAACGTCTCGCGCCTCCTCTGGATAGCTTTGGGAAGGGCAGAATGGGGTCAGAGCCCCCCGAAGTGTCTGAACTGTGCTAAAGGACTGCACAGGAACACTGAGGGGAAACGTGGGAAACGTTTCTGCAGCCCAATCCAGCTCAAACTACGCAAGAGACTGGAATTTTCTGCCAGCGAAAATAACCTCTCCTTTAATGGTTCGCTTCTCTTTAATCCCGCACCTTTTAAATAGCATAAACATCTCTCCGGACATCTTTAAACAATGACTATGGCTCCTGGCCACACACCCTTCCTTTAAAGAGACTCTACCCTTCATCACCACATTGTTTTAACATGTTTAAGATTTGAGTAGACCCTGTTCAAAAAATACAGTTTTGTTGCAAAATCGATTCAACCCTAATTGGAAAGAAGCGGAGCACCTCTCTTCCTTCAATACCTGGATCTGCACTTTCACCTGGATGTCTATTTCAGCCCTCTGCTTGGCTGGATATTCAGGGGCAACCAGCTAATGTGCATTAAGTCTGTATATTTCACTGCATTACAGAAGACATAACCTTTTCAATCACAAAGAGCAGAAATGAAATATCCCAGTAACCTGCGTGGGCGCGAGACCTTGTCATGACAGCATTCCCGTTCAATCGGATACGCTGATCCTCAGGTGACTGCAGGCTGTGGCCATCGATGCGGCCATCTGTGCGGGTAGCCCTGGCTGCCAGCCTCGCGCCCCCCCCCCCCCTCGAAAACCACCCAGCTCGCAGCAGATGTCACATTCCGCAGGTCTAAATGTGGCGCTAAGATAATAAACACCTCTCCCTCACGGTGGCCACGTCTAACACTGACGTGCGACAGCCACGGCAAACAAAAAGTGCTGTCGCGCAAGGCTGGGTGACGTCCTGGTGCCAGCTGGTGCTGCATGGCGACGCCCTGGTGTCAGCTGGTGGTGCACAGTGACGCCCTGGTGCCAGCTGGTGGTGCACAGTGACGCCCTGGTGTCAGCTGGTTGTGCACGGTGACGCCCTGGTGCCAGCTGGTGGTGCACGGCGACCCCCTGGTGTCAGCTGGTGGTGCACGGCGACCCCCTGGTGTCAGCTGGTGGTGCATTTAAGTATGAAGTCATTGAAAACCTTTAAACCAGGGAATTGTGGGTGAGCGGATCAGCTTGCCTCCACTTGAAGGATCAAAGATCCCCTTACACAGAGCAGGGCTAACCCCATGACCCCATAATATGCTCTGAAATGCCAGAACAGATCAAATTCGACCCAGCTCTGTGAGCAGTACTCTTACAATCACAGAAATATACTGCTTAAATTATAATCACAGACTGATTATGAATAGCATGCAGGCAGGCAGGTTTAATTTACACTGCTTCATTTGTTCAAATTGCATTAAAGGGCAACCAGTTTGAATCAGTAGGCCATGTGTTCTGCAAACAACAACATTGTCACTAGCATGTTGTGGCACGCTCACAAAGGTCTGTACTAGTTGCCCATGAAGCATGCAACGAACCAACCCCCCCACAGAGGCACAGCTGAAGAGATCACCTTGACAACAACTGACTCGGGTGCTGAAGCTGCTCTTCCTGTCACCAAGGGAGAATCAAGGTCATCTGGCGACAGGCTGGCGTCATCTATCCGAATTGTGTTTGAGGTGAAAGGAGGGTGAACTAATTAACCGGAGTTTTAGGTACACACTACTTCCTGCAGAGGAGAAGAAACTCAAGTGTATAATGGTAAACCGTAGGGTAAATGCAATATGCCTATGAAATGGACCCAGTCCCCTGGACAGAGGACGGTATGAACGACACAGAAGGGTTCAAGGGTTCAGCTGCTGTATGCCGTGTGTCAGTGTAGAAGAAGGGCCTTTGCTGCACATCAACAGAGTCCCCACCCAGACACTCGGCCCAGTCTTACCAACATGCATTCTGTGAATACACAAACACTAAAAATGATCGAGCCGCAGCAAGTTCACTGACTACAGAAAGTCACTGCATCAAAGCCATAAGATTCGTACCGAGAAACTCTACATTTACACAACCGCTATTTTTGTTTTTGTTATTTGCTATAGGCCATGCATCTTTTTTTAATCTTCAAAAGCTGATTTTTTACAACGGACTGGAGGCATGACTAAGTAAAGAGCGCCCTCTACTGATTGTCTTTTGAAAATCACAGTGAATCTTGAGTTTGATACTAATTTATATGCAGACATTCTCTCCAGCAGTGGTTCTTCTAGGGTAGGGTTTCCTTTACAAAGTGGTTCCCCCAGGCAGTGGTTTGCATTGTGACCACTTAATGAACAAGGTAACAAAAGACATGTTGGAAGATTTATAGATGATCAAAGTATGTAATGCTAAATTGCAATATATTGCTGTATATCTGAATTTGCAGTGTAGTAGATTCATAAAAAACAATGAAAACGTAAAGCCTCCTGTTTCGAGGAGTTCAGCAAATCTTTATTCATCTTTTATGTCTTCCATAAATTTTGTCCAAAGGATAGTAATAACCCTAACATTACTTCAACTCTGAGTCATACAGTGGTCTTTGATTATCAAAGCATAAACTATTTAGCATGCTCAGTACTTCAGATTATATGTTTTATATGATAAACTTTACAAGTGTTTGTGTGCATGGGCTTCCCGTAGGTATCTAGCATTCATGTAATGTCCTGCTATAGTCATTTCTATAATAGTGTGTCGTGGGTCCTGAAAAAGCTCTTTACAAAATCAAAAGTGCTGCCTAATCTCTACTACCACTGACGATCAGATGGTCGATTGTATGAATACAAAATAAAACTAAATGGAACGAAAACCCCTACAGAAGGGTTTACGGTTAGTTTTGTCTCTTCTAACTAATGCCTTCGAATGAGTGTGATATCTTTTAACTGAGCGTGCGTGCGTTTACACCAGTCCTCCGACGGGCACGCGAGGCAGGCAGATATAGGCCTGTGGAGATTTACTGAGACTGACAGGGTTCCCGTCCAGCCGAACGTCCTCCAGGGCGCTGCGGACGTAGTTGAAGTCATTCAGGTTGCAGAACGTGTCCACGTGTATCATCTGGATGTTGTTGTTCTGGAGGATGAGAGGGGAAACCCAGTATCATGAGAACCTTGAACCCTCCATTCAAAAAACTGCATTCCGCTTTGGTTCGGTTAATCAGCAGACCTGGTGACCGGGAATCGGATCAACGGATGCTACTTTTGAGCTGAATTCAGGAAAAATACGGCAGCCATTCACTACCACCAGAGGGCAGAATGGAGACAGCAGACGTTGGAAGGAGAAACTCAGGGAAAGATGGATACAAGTATTGAGACAGCAACCTTTTTTTAACCTTTTTCAATCACAAAGACCAAAAATGAAATTCCCCTGCCTAGTAGACTACATGAGAACCAGAACTTTACATGACAGCATGGGATTGAGGTTCTGATACAGCGGCGCCATAGATACAGGTCAGCAGATTGAGGTTCTGATACAGCGACGCCATAGATACAGGTCAGCGGCGACATAGATACAGGTCAGCGGATTGAGGTACTGATACGGCGACGCCATAGAGACAGGTCCGCGGATGAAGGAGCTGAGACACAGGTCATTGTACCTGTAGATGGAGGGCACGCAGGCTGTCAGGCAGTGGCACCGGGATGAAGTCAATGTGGTTGTCAGTTAGGTAGAGGTACAGCAGGTTGTGCATCTCCTACAAAACAATAATGACGATTAAGCAACGGCTCACAGGTCAATTCACTTCTAAGAATGATCCGCAATGAAACCATTTTCCGATCACGAGCCCCTGCTGTCAACAGCAATGACACTGCAAAGTCTTCCAGCGTCCACCCCTTTGAAGGCACCTCTCACCTTGAAGGCCTCCTTGGGAATACCATCGCTCCCCAGGTCGTTGGCACTGGCGTCAACGAGCGTCATGCTGGTCGGCAAAGCGGGAAACCTCGACACCCGGTTCTCCCTCAGCACCAGCTCCTCCAGGGCAGGGAGGCCTCTGAGCGCACCCTCCTCTACCTCCGAAATCTGGTTACTGGTCACATCAATCCGCTTCAGTTTGTCTGCGCAGGTGGGTCACACAGTGCAAAAATCATTGAAATATATATTTATTTTACATATTAATTTAACAAAGTTTATTTTAATGCTTCCTATTTCCAAAAGTAAAATCTTCCAACAAATAATTCAACTTTTTCAAATTATGACGAGCCTGGTGTGGAATCTTGTTCATTCAGAAATAATCTTGCAGACCTATATACTTTATACTTTAGACCTATATGCCTTACTGGGTAAAGTGCCCTGCTGGTATTTCAGATGCATGCTAATTACTGAAAATGTTTCTAGGGCCACCTGTGATCTTCACATGGTCAAGTGATCGAGTGAAATGCTGATGTTGGGTTGGGTTAATATCCCAGCACGTACTCATTTCAGCAAAGTCGGATTTGTGGATCTTGGTGATCATGTTGTAGCGGGCGTAGAAGTGGGTGGTGTCCTTGGGAAGGGGGGGGACACTCTCCAGCTTCATGTCGTCACAGTAGACGGAGCCCCTCAGGCAGGTGCACAGCAGACAGATAGGCTGACCTGGAGGAGGATGGGGGCGTGGAGTGGAGGGAAGGGAGAACTGTAGCCTATCGATGACCTTTGTCTGACCTCCAGGTATGCACCACATGACTTCCATCGGTGGTGCTGTTGACAGACCAATCTAGACAAGCACCAGGACAACCAGACAGGGAATTGACCTGCCTGGGTGTCAGGGCCCATCAACACACCAGACCCTCCAGAGCTATGGGCAGTGGTAAGAGGGTTCTGTACTGACCTGCCTGGGTGTCAGGGCCCATCAACACACCAGACCCTCCAGAGCTATGGGCAGTGGTGAGAGGGTTCTGTACTGACCTGCCTGGGTGTCAGGACCCATCAACACACCAGACCCTCCAGAGCTATGGGCAGTGGTGAGGGGCTGCAAAGGAAGCTCCTCCTCCTCCTCCTCCTCCAGAGAAGCAGCTGGGACCTGGTAGCTATCCACCTGGGCGGCAATGAACCATTGGGAAAACCACGACGGAATATCATGTTTAACTGATTTCTTCTGCAGTGTTTGAGTGATAGCGTACGCGAGTGTGTGGCCATGAGCCATTGACTTGAAAGGGCGATGACATCCTTACCTCGTGTTCATCGATAGTCAGTCCATTTTCATACTCATAAATGTTCTGATTCTCCAGGTCCACTTCGTAGCTGGTGGCGTCGTAGGAGTCGAATGCCGCCTGTCGGGCGTGTCTGGAGGGAGTAGCTGTAGCCACATTCAGGAGGAAGAGCCCCAGCAGGAGACAGCCAGCCATCTTCATTGCTCGCCCTTTGACAGAAAGAAAGACAGAACCTGCAGATCCACAGTTCAACACAGTGAGGACCGAAGATGGCAATTCCACAGTAAACGGAAGTCCACTTGCCTTGTTTTTATTCATTCAAAGAACTGCCCTGAATACAACACACAAACAGTAAAATAGCTGCAATGCTGCTTGTCATTTACATTCTCTTTTCCAACAAACGTGAACCATGCTGGCTAAGTCAGATACACAGGCTTGGTGAAAACCATTGACATTCATAAGCTCTGAACTGGCCAGAGCTAGTTAGATCATATCCAGTGTCCTGCGTTTATCCTTTATTCACATAGTCATTAATGCTTAGCAAATTGCTAATAGCATTGTGTAGCGCGCCTGGGTGTGCCCAGTCCGTGGGTGGTCAGAGACAGGGAGAAGGGAGTTTATATGGCTCTTTTCACTTGACTTCAATGATGAAACTACAAACAAAATGCAACAGAGGACAAACTTCTAAACAAAAAAGCCCTTTCAGAGGAAACATCAACCTGAACAGTAAATTTAAAATAATACAATCTTTAAAACTTATAGCACGCCCCAACAATACGCCTGTCACCAAAACACAGACTCAAAGTAACCTCCCTCAGATCTACATTCCTACATTCATTAAAACTGCTGTCTCTAAAATTGTTGACACCTGAGAGCGATTCCACTATTAGTGAAACCCACACTTAGGTGCACAACGAGATCCTTTTTATGGGGGCGTTGCCCCACAGCTTGGCTGTCCGTCTTGGCAGCCCTGGGTCCCCAGATATCTTCTGGATGCAAATGAGAACATTCAACTTAAGATGCCATAACCAAATTCTCTGCTGTGAAACGGGCCAGTGAAGCCTCAGGGCTGGAGAGGATGTGCTGAGCGATAGAAGAGGAAAGAAACACTCGTCATCCTAGGCCCGACAGAAGCCCTTTATGACCGAACCCTCACGCTCTGCTTCAGCATGTACCAAAGAAATTCCACGGGTCCTTGTCGGCAGTTAGACCGTGTGTGTGTGTGTGTGTGTGTGTGTGTGTTTGTTTTCAAATGTGTGAAAGTGTGAGTTTTCTTTGACATTGAAGCTGTGTAGGTATTTAGCAGATTTATCTACCATACTCTCTCTCTCTCGCTGTCATTTTAGCTTTTATGTTATTTAATACATTTTAGTGATTCGGGAAACATTTAATCTACTTCGGTTTATACCATTATTGTCTTGCCATCAATTCAAAAAACATAGTAAATAAAATTGTGAACACAAAATGAAGTAACAGCGCTGATACGAGGTAACGGTTTAATCTGTTACATGATAGCGCAATAGAGAAAAGGACCACAACATCCCAAAGTTTAATCACAAAGAGATTATTCCTTTTCACCTAAAAAAACAAGCCCACCGAGTAAAATGAACGGTGTTGATTAGATGCAACTGATGAGGGATGCCTATAGATGATCCCAGAATCGTGAAAACTGCCATGACGTACCGTAATAAACATTAATCCCACATTCATTCAAATGTATTGCTAAATGTTCACTCATCAGCAATAATAGGATCACCCAAAAATTGCAATGAAAGCAACTTATCATTGATGCATAATAATAATAATAATAATAATCAAATCATAAGATGATTTTATATTTAATATTTAATTTAGTACAATAGTCCTTTAAGAGCCTGCTAACTGCTATAGGGCTTGTTACGATGCTGGTTTTGTTCAAGATAAAAACATACTGCTACCAAGCAGTAAAGAATAACAGGATGTGACAGTGTGTACTAAATACACAAAACCCCAAAAAAACACAAAGGAACCCCCAAAATGCTCACCACGGTCAGCTGCTGCTACAAGTGGAGTGGTCCCTGCTTATGAGCCAGAGGAGCGGAGGTCTGAGGAGCTGCTCAATCGGTCCATTCACTCTGTCTGCAATGGTGTGTTTCTGTGTGTGTGTGTTTCTGTGTGTGTGTGTGTGTGTGTGTGTGTGTGTGTGTGTGTGTGGCGGGTATGAGTGTGTTTGTGTCTGTGTGTCTGTGTGTGTTTCTGTGTGTGTGGAGGGTATGAGTGTGTTCGTGTGAGGGTGTGTGTCTGTGTGCGCGTGGGGGGTATGAGTGTGTTCATGTGAGGGTGTGTGTGTCTCTCTGTGTTTGCGAATGGAAGTGTGTCTGCGTGAGCGTGTGTGCGTGTCTTTGTGTGTGAGTGGGTCTGTGCTTGTCTGTGTCTTTGTGTGAGGGGGTACGAGTGTGTTGGTGTCTCTGTATGTCTGTGCGTGTATGTGTGTATGAGTGTGTTGGTGTGTCTCTGATTCTCCAGGTCCACTTCGTAGCTGGTGGCGTCGTAGGAGTCGAATGCCTAACTTATGTGTTAGTCTCTGTCAATAGTAGATCTGCTTGGCCTGAACAATGGAGGCTCTGTGCCTCCGGCAAAGCGATCCTGCCATTGGAATGGCCTCTCCTGCTCTAACGCCCCAGCCAAGCAGTCAGCAGGAACACGGATGCTATGTGGCTAAACACGGAAACTGCCAGGTTTAACACATGCAGGGACACTCATTTTTGAAACTCATTTTAAAGCGGGGCTGCAGTTTGGTCCTGAGCCCTGCATAGCTCAGTTGTGGCTCTTTTCACCTCCGTACTTCAATTTAATGATTCAAAAGAGACCACTGATTTTTATCGTTAAGCAGTCAATAATCCATAGGATCCATAAAAAGACTGAAAGAGATAAGTAGATTAAAACATTTTTTTCAACATGCCAAAACTTTAACTGTCTCTTTCAAGACGGCTTTTCGGACTAAGTGGTGCGCTTTAAACTGACATATACATTTAGCCATTCCTTAGTCGCAAAGTTGAAACAGTAGCCTAGCCACTCAAACCTGCCCTCACAGATCCCTGGACTATTCGGCTACATTTTGTGTGGTTAGCTTAATTATAAAAAACGTCTACTTTCAGATGTAATAATATAGCCCTTTAAATATGCCTTTATCAGACGAGACAATTCAGTATGTCAGATTTTTTTTTTTTAATGAAACGATAGTATGAATTGAGTTGGTTTAGTTAGTTTAATTAGCCACTGCGCTCGTCTGTCTATGGGAGGGTGTGCCGCCCCACCATCAGAACCCCCACTTCCCGTGCCCACAACACATGCACAATAATCTCAGACAAACGTGATCGCTGCGGTATCATCTGATCAAAAATAAGGGGAATAAATGCATGCTCTCAATATGAAGTGCGAAGTCACATTTTGGGAGCGATGAATATAAGATGGCTGTACGAGGACCCACCACTTCAACCAATCAGTTCCACCCGTCAGTAATTTATATGCCAGTAGTACCACGGACTCTCAAATTAAAAGTAACGTCACCCGCTGTCTTCAAACATCGCATGTTAATGAAAAGGGGCAACTGGTGGTTACATTCTGATCTGGAACATTTCCATTCGATATGTGATCCGAGGTAATGTCCCTCTCTCAGCAACAGTACACGTGGCCACGGGATTGAAAGGCATGCTGGGAGAACAGAGCTCCAAACCACGGCGCCGTAAATCAACGAAAGAGCACATTTCAGCTGCACATGTGAAAGGCCCCACAGCTGTGGTTGGACGATTACAGAGTGCATTGTCAGCACCTGACCGCAACGTATGGACCTTCTCACCGCACAGTTTCAAGAATAAAGTAACATTGGGTCCGTACATGGTGATTCATTACGTAGGTAAAAGACCCGAAACCAAAGTCTTTACAATGCTATTGCAGTCATGGTCTTCATGGTGATGTGCTGGGAATCTATTATCCCCAATGCACCCCTTGATCATACAATGCCGTTATTTCTTGGCAGAACATTTAGTTCCTTGGCACTGGATGCTGAGCAGGTTTTACCTAAGGGTTTAATTTGTGGAGAACTCACTAACCAGTTACCAGGGCTCACAAACAAGGGCTTTGCTATGAAGGAGTAACACAAAGGGGAAAAAATACAAAGGACTACTTAACAGGGTGAACTAGGGGCGATAAAGGGTTAACAAGGGACTGATTATCTCAATTAACATGGTGCACACAGAAAAAACTAAAACTCAGGACACAGCGACCTCTGGAGATGGACTGGGGAAATATCCAAATAGGGCATGGCATTAATATAATATTATGGACTACTGAAATCAAATTTCTCCTTATCTCAAATCCAGCACTATTCACATATTCCACTGAATAATTTAATTATAATGTAATAGACATTAAATAATAAATACAGATAACCCACTGTCAGCTCCATAACCGTAACGCACAAAATTGCATGAATTGGCTGGAGAGGAAAACTTTGTAACAAAAATATATAAATTACTATCCTACAGCAAACATTTACCACAGTAAAATGGAACAAAGACTTAAACACTACAATAGATGATCAAAACTGGAAACATAATATCAGAAACACATTCATACACCAGGAATACAGAACTACAGCTGATCCAATATAAAGTACTTCACAGAACCTATTATACCCTAAGGCAACTTTATCTGATGAAAAAACTCCCAAACCTGTGTACACAATAAACAACCGATTCATACAAACATACCCTCTTGTACTTAACACTCGTTAATGTGTTAACACATTTGAGGGAGGGGAGGGGAGGGGGTTAGGGAGGGAAGGGGTGGAAATCCCGGAGAGGAGTCGGGGGGCAAGGTGCAAAGGGCAATAATAAAGGGGAGATGTGTGAGGGGGAACAGGGAGGGTCGGGGGATGTGATGTCCTTTATTTAGCTGGGGGGCAGACACTACATATACTTTTGTGAATGCCAATTTGTAAACTGTTCGTAAATATCTATACTGTTTAATGTTTGAATAAAGCTGAATTACAAACTGAAGTTGTTAAAATGCCCCTTACTCTCTTAAATCCTAGATTTGTGTTGAAGAAGAAGAACAAATTCCAGGAAAATAACGTTGTTGTCCCATAAAAGGGGGCCTTGTTTGTCTTCTGTAAAACTATCGTTTTCTGTAAAATCATGGAATTATCACCATTTTATTCAATGTTGACACGCCCCTAAATTCTGAGGGTGATTTATTGTTTCATATGGCTGGAAGAGTAGTACCATGGACCATATCACATCACAGTTTCTCAGATGAGGTTAAATAGGAGGGGTCAATAGGACTCGTTACAATCTGATCTTCGTGTGCGAATGGAATCACTGCTACCGTGAGCTCTGGGAGATGCAACGATGCGATTACTGTCTGCGTGTTATCATGTTCAGACACTAAGTGGTTCCTGGCTCACGAGGATGAGGTAAGGAAAGTAGCTGCTTTTCTGACCTGTGCGTAGGATTACGGCAGCTATCGGGAGATCAGAGTGCTCACCGTTGGGATGGTGACGGATCTGGTTGCTGAAGGAGATGAACATGAGGCGTCTTGACAATGTCGTAATATTTATCCTGAATTGTTGCCCATCTAAGGTAAAGATTAGAACTGCCCTAAACAGTTTTCTTGTTCCACAGTGAGTTCAGTTTGGCCAGGTCAGGTTCTTAGTATACATGAAAACCTTCTCAAACGTTTATTGAGCCTTCAAGTGACATGAAAACCAAATGACTGACAAGTTTGTGTTCCATCAAAGCTCAAATGTATCAGATCTCGTTTAAGTAAGGTCAGTTAGGAACAACTGCTCACCAAAATAAATGACAGCTGCTATTGATAGGAGGTGGAATTACTGAGCCTCCTGTAGGAGAGTCATTACATGTAAAAATCTGAATGGTGTGACATAAAAAAAAAATTCCAATCATCCAATAGACTAGGAATTTAGGATTGTTCACCGTTTGAACTGAAATGAGGGACAGAATGATGTAAATCTATACACTATCATGCCGGCTAATCCCCTGGGTGATGGATTCCACCTGACTGTCATCTGGTCCTGCTTTAAGTCCTTGTTACTTACTTACTTGGTCTGGACCTGATTTGCTATGGATAGGCAGAGATCAAAGAGAGCACCCAGGGAGAGACCTCTGATCCACCCCACCACATCACAGAGAGATTCTGCTGGATACATATCGCTCAATTTGTATGCCTCTCAGTTGACGCTTTTTGCTCAATGGACAGATATGGATGGCATACTGGAATGCATACTTTATGCAACCAGAAAGGCTGTAATTACCAAGCTCAGTCTAAATGCATATTTTCTACATCACCATCTGACCGCAGATCCTGTTAAGCTGTTAGGTGCCCTGTAAAACATGCCTGTAAAGTATTCATAAGGAACCTACAATTACAAACCACTCTCGCGCATTGATGATCCATTAATTTAATATGAATAGAAATGTTTTCCATAATTTAAAACTCTAAACTTGTAATGGACCTGTAATGATCTCAGGTCTGTCCGCCACTCATGCCTAGCTGGTCTCGGGGGGGCAGAGGAACCCAACAAGGCAGCCTTTGCTTCTCATCACCTCAGTTCTGGATATTTGGTGGTCCTCTGAATCAACCAGAAGCTATAATACAGCTGTTGAACTCTGGCTTAATCACAGCCAGGCTAAAACTCTGCCTTGTTACACTGGCTTTACCCCCATTCTAATGGTTTAACACCAAGCTAGTGACGCACATGAGTCATGAAATAGATCGCACTGAAGTAGCAACAGTATCTACTACTTTGGTATCATTCAAAATTGGTGAGCTCCCTTCTCCACAACCCAAACAATGATGAGGCTATGTTTTGGCGACAGGTGTGGCAAAGGAGAAGCCCTCAGCGTGAAGCTCCTCGGTCCGGATAACAAGAAGGGTCCATTGGGTCAACTGAGTCCTGCCCCTGTTTCCACATCAGCTCTGACAGATGGGGAGGAGTGAATCAGACTGGCGTCACTGTGATTCTCGGAGAGCCCTGTCTGGGTGGAACTGGGGGGTGTATATCGGCTGCTTATCGCGAGCACATGATTTTGCCTTTATTTATCTAATTTTTCACAGCAATTTGTTCTGAAAAACCTATGATACATTCGCATCTGTATGAAACATGTTCCCGCGCACCCACAAATGACGTTGGCACTTTTAGTCTAGGACAGTACCCAGAAGCAGAGACACAGAGGTGCTAAGGGAGTGGTGATAGTAGGGGGCTTGTGTAGAAGCCAGCACCAAGTGCCATTCTCAATGTGTTTGCATTCAGCCAGCATTCGGTCTCCTGCGGGAGGCGTCCCAAATCGGAATGATAGGCCAAAACAAGAACAGATGTCTACACATCTGTCTGGCATTTCTGGATGATAGAAACCAGATTGACAAGGCCCAAGAGCAGGGTAGAGGGCAGAGTAAGCGTTCACTAAATGTCACAAAAGACTGACTGCTGAGATTACGAAATGGCTTTACAAATACATTAGAGAGCATGTCCATTTGGAGAGAAGTGAAGGAGAAGTGTTGTGAATGGAAAGACAATAATGTTTTTATTTATTTATTTGCCACATCGCATTTTACTGCGGAAGTTTAGCAGGTAGGGCAGTCCTACACTCCTACTTGTTAGTAAGTATTAAGGTAACATATGTGGTTTTCACTGGGTCAGGAACCCAGAACCCAGATCTTCAATATTCTCTGGACTGGATCCATGCTACAGAACTGTGGGACTGTAATAAATGCTATGTTTTGTTCTGGGCCATGGGGTTCTGAGTTCCAGGCAATTAGGTCTTTCTCTGGGTTTTGCCTCTGTTGCTCATTAAAACAAACTTCCTACAGCAGATTAAGACCACATTGTTGATAACGATTCAGCAATGATCTGGGTGAACAGACGCAAGGAATTAACATGCACCTGAGGAAACTGAGGAAGCTATCACATTTTTATTCTTTATTTATTTATTTTTTCACATGTAACATATGTCTTTGCATTTCTTCCCTCCTCTAGACTGCAGCTTATGCAGAAAAGAAAGGGTGGCAGATGGACCTGGTTCATCCGTTGCCAATGGCTAATAAAAAGTTCTGAGTCACAGTCCATGATCTATCAAAGACATTACTGCAGGCCAGACGGTGAACCAGGATGTAGACTGAACCGTGAATCAGACTAAAGATCAGACGGTGAATCAGGATGTAGATTAGACTGTGAATCAGATTAAAGACCAGACAGTGAATCAGGATGTAGACTGGACCGTGAATCAGATTAAAGATCAGATGGTGAA
>JAOYSI010059957.1:0-21485 GCA_025775065.1 Hiodon alosoides
ATTTAGAATGGGATGTCATAAAAGCTCCTGTAGGTGTAATTTGTAGGTGTCCCAATACTTTTGTCCATATAGTGTACATCAACGTTATTGTGAAGGCTCCAATTTTGGGGTCTTTTAAAATAAAATAAAAAAGAAACATAACCACTATATGGTTCACCAAACAGCACAAGTTACAACACTGATGTTTAACTGCTTTTAGGGTTTGTATGACGTACAAAATGGTCCCAAGGACTGACTGATTGGATTAGGTTCCTTGTTAGTATGAGTTTCTACAAAAATAAACGACACCCTGGCAATGTTGATGATCTCCAGAGTTTCACAACAAAGGCAGCTGTTTTTCAAATTTTACAGATGCAAAGATTTCTTTATGGATTTTCGAAGTGCTAACAGCTCAAAAAGGTGTGAGTTTTTTAAATGCAGACCGCTACCTTCTCAAAAGGCTCGAATGAGCTCTATTTAAATGTCAAAAAATCCGTTCACAGGTTCATTCATTTGAACCTTCCTTTTAGTGCCACAATAGACTCACAATAACTGGTTGTTAAAGTACAATGGACAGAGAAACAGGCAGAGTGAAGGATGATTACAATGCAGACTTAGGTTGTCACCCGGCGCTAATTAACATTCAAAAACGAGATTGAAAAGTGAACCAAATTCTCTCCAACATAAGGCCCAACTATCTCAAGAACTAAGTCCAAATAAGAACCCACTCCGTCAGCTGGTCGGGAGCCTAATAAACCAGGTTAACTCTGATTACACTAACTGTAACCTGCTTCAGACCAGCATTAATCAAAAATAAAGGTCACAAATCAGGTCAAAATGAATTTGAAACATGTTTGCAAAATAAAACTAAATGACAAGATTGCCGAATATCTCTTTAATGTCAGAGATGTTAAACAGAGACAGATCCTAACCGTGATCACAGCCTGATCATAGAAACAGGACGACAGAGGCAAGCCTGTTTCCCACAAGATAAACGGATATGTCATCTCTGTGAGACAGGAGAGGTTGAGATAGAGAGGCACTTCCAGCTGCAAACAGGCTGAAGTCTTAGCATTTTAAGTGCTTGCTGTTTTAACTATTTGGCTATTTAAAACTTAAATATGCATCAGCGCTATCCATCACAGGGCGTGAGCCAGGACGGGACGCCAGTCCATTGTAGGGCACAAATAACAATATACATTTTCTTTAAAAAAAAAAAAAAATGCTGATCAGTAGATGTACCCACAGGAATGGTATTCAAAGCAAGAATAACACACAGCAGTGCTTAAATATGAATTAACTTTGATTGGTTTTAATGATACATTGCATGCCTAACTGCAGCTGAAACCTTCATACACATTTCATATGAACAGATATGGCTGTTTACCGATGCAAAACACAGCAGCCATTCCTATCAATATTTAAAGTTTGTGTTGAATATTTAACCCGGGTTTCATTATGCATTAGTGGCAAGAACTGATTCACCTAGAGAAGAAAGGGACGGCCACATCGTTAGTCCACACACAAAGGTACTCAACGCGCGCTGAAGCGGACCCCACGCAGTGAACATGGGGACGAGAATACGTGTAAACGCACTGGATTTCAGTCAGTCGATTACAACGGGGTCTAATGCTGGTCCCAAAACTGCTGTAAACAAAGATTATTGCAGATCTGATGCAACCGGAATGGCACGTTTATGACGAAAACCATCCTTTTAAAAGAAACCTTTCAGGGGAATATGAGACATTAAGCAGAAGTGCTTTTCGCCCAGACCAATTTGCGGACCAGGACTTTCAGGGGAAAATTTTTTTCCAGACATCTAAAAGATGTTCATTTTGGGGTGCATTAAGATAACTGATTGGAACGTTATCCTGCTCTGTGAAAGAAAGGAACAGCCGTCGGGATAGGTAGGCATGGCTGAAGATGAAGATTTGGCGTAAAAGAACACACAAGCCGTCATGTCAGTGCTTAGCCTACGGAGCCAAACCACAGCCTGTTCAGCCCGCTTCCCCCCTTCCTGGACGACAGCGCTGAATGAATCACGTTGAGTGATAAAGCGTTGACAAATCGCTCTGCCGGAGACCCCTAAGGCCCTGAATAATGACAGTGCAGCAACACAGAACAATGACTTCTTCTAGGGGTATTTGCTTCACATATCCTTAAAACATGACTGTGAATGGACGGGGCGGGGGGCGGCGGGATCACAAACTGAGCTCTCCGTTTACAGTTCACACAGTCTCTTTCCAGGCTAATCGTTTCACACCCCGCAAACATGTACTCCCCCACCCGCTGTATTTCCTGGCAGAATATGAACCAACACCGAGGATCCTCCTAATGAAAGAATGGGGGAGAAAAAACATCATGAAGGGGGTAGATGCTGGGTTTCCCCAGTCGATATGCCTGTACTATCCACACGGGCTCGTCTGAATCACAGAGCGCGTTTAACAGCTCGGGATGTAAAAGTGTCGCCAGGGCTACGGGAGTCGACCAATGGGCTGAGAGGAAAGGACGCCATATCGCGTCTCCCATTGGCTGGCTCAGGGGCGGAGAAGGTTTATTGATTGCGGGGGTCTACGGCACACATAAGGGACTGCAGGTGCAGGGAGTGACCTTCTGCACGCCGTCACATTTCAGTTCATTTCCATCGCTTTTACTTCTTTCACTTAAATACCATGATTTCACTCCACATCTGCTGGCTTGGTCTGTTTCTATCAAACGACAGCGAAAGAATATTCTCATTGTAAACTAACTAAAGAGTGAACAAAAGGTACATAACACGTACATATAACGAGGTACTCAACAGGTTCATTGCCCCAGGTATATAAAATAAGGGTTTAACATAGAAAAATTACAACTACAAATATAAAACCCAGGGATGCTAAAGCTCCGTGTTTTTAAAACTCCAAAGATCAAATGTATAGTTTCAGCTGGTGGCCTTTGAAGGGGTCATCAGTGTAAAATACATGTCACAAATATAATAGTGCTGCTGTTATATATCAATATAGTTTAAAATAGCAATTTCATTTTTTACAATCCAGATATTGATTGACAGACCAGTTCATTGACCCTTCTGAACAGAATCAACGTTAACACGGTCACAATAACCATATAATGTTATTTCCAAGTCCCCCTTGCATTGGTTAATAGGATTTTTGCTGACAGCACACATCCTGAAAACAGCTTTCAATCACGACATGTTAACAGAGCTCGTGGCAACAACAGAACGTCACCCCAACATTATTCTTGTTTGCGATCACTCGTGTCCGTTCGTCTCACGGGAACATGGAGTCGGACAGCAAGGCTGCAAAGCCAAAGGTGATCAAAAGTGATAGTGATTGGGGTTTCTGCCCCCTTCGTGCAAACCAACACTAGTGGCGTGTAAAAATGCACCCAGCAGAAAACCTGGTAGGGGCAGGATGACAATCAAGTTCAACAGGAAGCAGGCAGAAAAAAAAAAAAACAGGCCTCTCTCAAATCACACACTTTATAGTCTCCCCAACAGATTATTCAAGATGTCTAATCTTTGTAGTGGAGAAAAATAAATGTGGAAAGTCACCCAAAAGCACAAAGGCTGTGTTTTTTAATCAGGCAGAAGGTCGAAATGTGAAGTGCGGCATCTGGGAGAGACACACAAACGAAAGCAAGTAGAAGTAGTCGGGTCCACAGAGCGCGCTGCCGCGGACGCTGAAAACGCACGTGCTTTGACCACTCTGAGGTTTTAAGAACGGGGTCAGCACAAAGCAAGTTTGAACTCATTAAAAAAAATTCATTCCTAAGCAACATCGGAACGGCCATGCCCCAGTAACGGATACAGATACAATTTTTTTTACTCCCCTATTTATGCTCTCACTCGCTCCACCCTCAGAAGCAACAGCAACAGAAGCAGACCTCCAAATTTTTGAAATACTGCATCATAAAATTAGGCGATAGCTCGAATAGTGCAACTCAATTTCCACTGAGTGCTGACTTCAGGGAAAAGATCCGAAACAAATGTTGAGGAATCTCGTCTAAATGTTCCGCACCGCTAGGCAGATCTCCCCTCCCAGTTTAAACCCAGTTCTCCAATTGCATATGTGCACAGTGCGTATATAAACAAGATATGTTGCTTGTCTCAGGCGCTTTATGACCTGGTCTTTCCTGGAGTGTGGAAAAGCAATAAATGTAAAGATAGGCCAACATTGCAGGGCAGAGGACTGTGGCTTAATTGAAGTTGGAAGAGTCTTATGGCCTCAGCATTGTTACAACGGACACTAATATCAGTCAATCTAAGGATGCCTGGAGGTAAACAAATAGATAAAACGGTGCCCTTCAGGAGCCAATAATTTAGAAACATTAACCAACTGCCATATTTGAGAAGAAATTATGTAGGGCCACATACAGTATTGAAAAAGAAGAAAATTGAATACATGAAACATGTCTTCCAAGTCTAAGTCTGGACACAGACAAACACAGTGGCTGGTGTGGGGAAGAGTGAGCACTCAACTTAACTGAAACGGATTTCTCGTTTCAGCACCGCGGACAGCAGCCCTCCCTGCCCAGCCATTCCAGGAGCAAGAGAACGCTTTCGCCTTCATTAGCAAAACCTTCCGTTAAAGGTGAAGTCAGGCGGGCAGGCGGGCGCGCTGTTATCGCTGGATCCACTCTGAGTGCAGGGAATTGAGGGTGAACGCAGGAAGGCCCTTGGAATACCAATGGCCCTCTTCAGCCTGTACGATACACCGTTCCCTCAGACTGCAGCAGATTAAAGCAGCCGTTGACTCTCGTCAGTAGCACTTCCCAAGGACACGTAGGAGAACAGCGGAGAGACGCACGGTCCTCCCCGGGGGCTTGGTGTGAACGCATCGAACGTACGGTTCACATTAAGCGGTTCAATTAACGTCAAAAGCAGAACCAAGCGCGGACAAAAGAAATGGTCTAGTAATCTAAACCAACATCTCTCTGAAGTCAACGCAATTACTATCAATTAAAGAATGAGTTGAATTTAGGTTTATTGAAACATAAACTAAAATTCGTAACAGTACTTCACAGTCATCCTTCCCTTTATTGTGGTTAAGGTGACAGGCCAGTAACTGAATGGTCGCCACTCCTGAAATTGCAGCCTTGAGCAGGGTATGTTACTTGAATTGCTTCAGTAGATACAGACGTGGATGAACGCATAAATTGTGAACTGTATAAGGCACTTGGGATAAAAACGTCTCCTAAGCAACTAAATTGTTATTGTAATCCCGCTGCAACTTCTAAATGATAAGCAATATGCATATCAATTCAAACCCTTGATAGCCGTCTATCCGATGATAAATCTTCAACCATGACATGGATTTGTAGATAGAAAGTAGGCTAGACCTCTCTCGGAGCATCTTTTGCAGGCATTTTATAGAACACTTTATCAGTTCACACTCCAACATGAGTTAATCAATAAATCAGATATCCTATGGTGTTTCTTCACTCATGACTATCCCAGTTTTAATATTATCTCCCACAGTCCATCCAAGTTTCTATAGTGAGTATTACTCAGTCCATCCCGGTTTCTATAGTGAGTATTACTCAGTCCATCCCGGTTTCTATAGTGAGTATTTGAACAGCTGCCGACTCCTAGCACTCCCAGGAGTGGACCACGCACAGTGACAGAAAGTGGACCAGCACAAGCCATAAATTAATTTGCGTACTTTACATAGAGAAATAAAAGACAGCAGTGCTGTCAATGTGGCATTGTGCTTCTCCTCAGACCGTCAATCTTATTTAATGGGCCTGTGTGTGTTCATTCCCATCCTAGAGGCTAATGCAATGATGGGGGAGTTTTGATTAACGAAAGCAGCACAGTTTTTATCATGAATGGGGGCGACACAGTGAGCTTCTTCCATCATTTCTGATGGAAAAGATTTCAGTAAGAATAACTGAGTTTTAAACACACGCACACACGCTCACACACACAGACCCACGCGCACACGCTCACACACACAGACCCACGCTCTCTCTCACACACACACACACACACACGCACACACCCCCACACACAAACACGCTCAGACACAGACCCACGCTCGCACACACACATACACGCTCAGACACAGACCCACGCTAACACACACACACAAACACGCTCAGACACAGACCCACGCTAACACACACAAACAACCACGCTCAGACACAGACCCACGCTAACACACACACCCACGCTAACACACACACACACACAGGTCACACGACTCTTGCTCTCAAAAGCGCCCATGTCCTTAATCGTTGTGGAATCCATCAAAGTGGGTCAAACTCCACATCCCATCTGCCCAGTCAAGATTTTAATGCATGACGACTGATTAGAGAAAAAAAAAAAAAAAAAGAAGCAGGCCAATCCCTGAAATGAAAAGACATGGGTAATATATAAGAACAGATTCAGGAGAATACTCATTCTACTCAAACAAATAAATGGAAGTATTCTTCAGGCAGGTCAGCAGCACACTTTTCAAATGTTTCCCTATTAAACTATAGCTATAAGCAGGTCTGTACCTTTAATTCCCCCCAGAGCTGTAGCTGTAGAGAAGTTGTAGCACACGGTGCCATGCCAGCTGGGAGATCCATACTTCTCTTATAGATAGCCTATACTTTTTAACACGTTAGTGTCACAAAGCAGTCATTGGGTTTTCACAGGGAGAGGAAATCACTATAGTCCGTAGACTCGCACCCTGAATGTGTGGATTGATATAGAAAGATGAAAGGTGCCTGTAATCAAATCCCAAGACTTTGTCTCATCGCCGCCAGTTAACGGCAGGCACCCATTCTATTCTAGCCAAGGCATAATTAAAATAACATTATATTTAATTGCAAGTAGTTTTCTCTAAGTATTTTCGAATACATTTCCTAATTCAGAGATGTCTAAAATGTTCACCGTTTTACAAACGATGCTGTACCACCTTCCCCCCCCACATTTGACAGCTATAGAGAAGTACTGAATAAAATACAGTAGGTATTTTTTTTTTTTTTTTTTTTATCCATACCGAGATCTGAACATCTTTTCAAAAAGTATATGCAGGTTTAATATTTGAATGTCTTCAATGTCTCGTGGACTTTAACGTATGTAAATTAAAATCGATTAACTGAAAATAATAAGCCATAGAACTTTCCCCAGCATAAATAAACGAACGCCCATTGTCATGGAGTATAATACTTCCTGAGGTGTTGCTCCTCACAAAATCAGGCCTGTTCCCCCGTTAAGAAGATAAAGCAAGTCGGTACTCTAGCCATTGTTGACTCTTTAGCAAACTGAATTAGCTCCTCCGCCATCGAAGATTAAAAAAGGGATCTGGACAGGTCTCAGTGGGGTGGGCGAAACTGGTATGCGTGGTATAACGTTACACTGGATCTCATGCCCTGGATAATCCGGGTTGGGGTCAGAGCAGGGAGTGACAGCCTCTGTGTGGCACGCTGTGTGTTTGACACAAGTAGACCTGGACACACTGATATCAACATTCCAATGGGGTCTCACTATAAGCAGCTGGACACACTGATATCAGCATTCCAATGGGGTCCTCAATACAAGCAGCTTGGACACACTGATATCAGCATTCCAATGGGGCCTCACTACAAGCAGCTTGGACACACTGATATCAGCATTCCAATAGGGTCTCACTACAAGCAGCTGGACACACTGATATCAGCATTCCAATGGGGCCTCACTACAAGGAGCTGGACACACTGATATCAGCATTCCAATGGGGTCTCACTACAAGCAGCTGGACACACTGATATCAGCATTCCAATGGGGTCTCACTACAAGCAGCTGGACACACTGATATCAGCATTCCAATGGGGTCTCACTACAAGCAGCTGGACACACTGATATCAGCATTCCAATGGGGTCTCACTACAAGGAGCTGGACACACTGATATCAGCATTCCAATGGGGTCTCACTACAAGCAGCTGGACACGCCGATATCAGCATTCCAATGGGGTCCTCAATACAAGCAGCTTGGACACACTGATATCAGCATTCCAGTATAACACAAACATTGTATAATAAAAATAACTAGGCCTACTGTAGGCGAAAGGCTGAAGTTTATGAAAAAGTTACACAATCAGGAGGCCAGATTACTCAAATAATCCACTGCAATATTATCCATGTTAGTATAGAAGTTTATAAATCAGAATCACCGTAAGGTACAACTTTAAGTTAGAGTGAACACATGTGGGAAGAACCTTGCTCCTTCCTTCTCCAGTACAATGACAAAAACACCAACGGCTCTGAGGCTTTAAGGCATACTGATACACCTAATGCACAACGGAGGACAGCCTTTCTTCTGCGTTAATTGTTCTGCAGTCTTGAGTGGAGCCAAACGGAAACTGGTGCCTTTGATGAGGAGGCCCTGGGACGTCCTCGGGCTTTGATGTGGGACCTGTTCCGGCGAGCGGGACCGGTGCCGTTTTAACTGTCGAGCAAGCTCACGGTGCTGTTTCACAGCGGCAGAACTTTTAACAGAGCAGAGCAGCCTGTTGTTCACCCCAGGTTAAACAACAGGTAGCTACTTTAATTTACCCTCCGGAGGTGGGGTAGAAGCCTTTTAGTAGTAATGAGAAGCCCCCCCACCCACCCAGAGTCACAAGCAGTTGTGAGCACTTCAATGACTGAATCTGCTCACAGACTATTCCCTCTTCCCAGTGTTGTCACATTATACTTTAGATGTGCTTAATGTGAAAGTATGTCGTGGTATGCCAGAAATCAGGTAAGACCCTTTTTTATATTGAAATATAGTTTTGCAGCGAATCGGTACAGAACTGAAGATGGTAAGTACAATTTACAGAATTGTGCGTAATTATTCTTTGGGTTCTGCACCTCAAAAAATAAAGAAATGCAATTCATGAGCCAGCCATACTGAACTGAACTACACTACTCTGCACTACACAAAAACAGTCCGGACTGAGTCTGGACTGAGTCTTTCTATAATGGACAAAGCAAGCAAAAATGAACCAATAATAATAATAATAATAATAATGAAATATCAAAATAAGGGTCAATCATGAGAATAATATAAACGCATGAGAAAGTTTTCAGTCTTCAGTCTCTGTGAAGTTGTTAAATATTTCATTACTCTCTGCAGTTCTTTTTTAGTCCTACCTTAAATAAGATTGGGGATGGACCTCATTAACCTGGCTACATTGAAGTGTCAGCTAACATATGCAGCATTTTATGAGTATTTCTGATCCTCCCCTGAAATTCAGCTCAGCTCCGGGTTCTCCTGATATAAACGCCTGCCGTTGTAGTTCCCCACATCAAAGCTGCACTGATTTCTTTTATTTTGTCTAGACTCCTGATCCTGATCAGAGCCCTAGGACCGACCATTAGTGGGGGGCCATCATTTCCCCATGCTTGCTAAAGCACTGAGTTTTTACTGTGTTTAAGTGCATTTTTTACTGCGCTTTGTTTAACTGTGTCTTTAACCTTGAGTTTAACTGTGTTTTATCTCTCTCTCTTTTCACCTTGGCCTAGCGTGAGCATTTAATGTGTTCCTGCATATAATCGTTCATGAATCCATAATGGGAGACAGACTCAAAGCAGGGATGACGTGTATATAAAGAAGCTTGTCTTTCTGAATGAAAGTTGTCAGTGATAAACTTGCACATGTATTTCAACTTTACGCAACGTTTCTCAACATTACTCAATATTCCACGTCATAACATAGTCAGTGCCAGGGAAGGTCCGTTTTTATTTTCCAGCTACCATTCTGAATGTACACTGAATCTAATGAGCACTCCTGGCAGACAATAGCTTATAACTGAAGCCCCTGAAAATAGTGCCAAATTAGCAGCATGGCTAAACCGACAAGCAGAATACAATTGAAAATATTAGCAGTGTGACATTCCATGTGGTTATCTGTAGCCACTAGCTGTGAAACATTATTTTAAAACTTTTATATCAGTGCAGGTTTTTTCCCCCGACAGTTAAATACTGAAATAATTATTTTCTGGTAATGGTTGAACAGCTGGAGAAGCTCTGTTTTTCCATAAAGAGATTCAGAGTTCATCAGAAAGGTTCTTCAGGTCCAAGACTACGGGCCCTTGTAATTTAATTTTAGACTGTCACTGTCAATGACATCAGACAGAGCAGACCACCGCCCAGGTATAAAGAAAAGGGGTTTCGGACTGAATTTGCGGGCCCTCCGAGCAAAGGTCCGGTGGCTTCCAGTTCTATTGCAGCCTTAATGGTAAGCCCTTGGCACAACGTTGTTGCTTTCTATGAATGTTCCTTGAGCTTACACACAAAACATTCTGTGAGTGGGGAGTGGTTTTTTTCTTCATTTTTGGCTGTCACAAGCAATGAAAATAAGAACTTCACAGATGTGAAGTGAACTATAATGACCCTAACTACACAGAAGGCTGCAACGTCTTCACCGTTCATGCAAAAAAAAAGAACTAGGGAAAAGCAGTTCTCTCTCAGTACAGTAAAATTTATGTCATGACTGACAGTAAGGCCCTGACCAGAACAAATCCTTCAATTTAACCTCTGTACCTTAGCTCAGAAATACAGCAAATCCTTTGTAGTGGAGATTTTCAAAAAACCCTCCATAATCAATTTCAACAGACATGCGATAAAAAGAGGATACTCAAACTGCCTTCCTCCACCTTTAGAGCACAAAAAATATATTTGAGAATTTTAACACTTTCTAAATTGAGCTTTTAATAAAAACGAGTAATTATATTTATATTTATAAAAATACATTTTCACAAAATGATTTGCTGCAGTGATATAAAGATACTTCGGAATAAAACAAACATTGAAAGTTAGGTTCTTACCAGATAGGTCACTCATAGCGAAAATGCGTCAACAATCGCACATTTTTAACGTATCACCGTGGAAATAGGGGACATGATTGAAAGTGTACTTCCGCCAAGTTTTGTGTTGATATGCCCATTGCTTTAGCTTTTTGAGCGAATTTGCACAATACTGTGAAAAGTGATTGACTCGCTGTTGGCACGTTTTTTTATTTACTTTAATTGCAAATTTATTTTGATAAAAAAGACGACTGAAGAATACGTCAGGGATAGGTGGGGGCATGTAGTAATTAGGGCGTGGAGGGCTCAAATCCTTAGCTAGAGCAGTCTAAAGACTATCTATGCGATTTATTTTTCGAAAATCTGACGGTTTAAACTTTGAATGTTTTTCAAAGTTATTTTTAAAAACGTGTATATTGTAACACTTCTGTCAGGTGTATTTATTGACGTTTCAGCAGGACATTTGGTACAGTCTAACATGATGATGCCTTCTACCTATTCCCCAAAATTCCCCCAAAAGGGTGGCTAATTTGACATACTTTGCATATTATGCGGCTACGCACCTACGGAACATGGCCCCATACAATTCTGTACAATTACAAAAGAGGCTACGCACTATACAGTAGCGCTTGCATCCCTAATAAAATTCTCTATTACGTCTATGGTATTGCAGCTTTTATCAATACAACTCAGTGTTCCTGTTATTTTCTTATCAACGGCGAAACGTCAATATGACAGCAAAAAGCGAAGCCAACACAAACGACAGTCTACAAGCACATTAACCAGACAACATCGCGCTTCCTCAGGGCTCTTAGCACCACTACAAATAACGAGATCTTGTCAACAAGCAATTCAAATTGCGAACCTAAATATAGAATTTACAAATAAAACACATAGACGCCGCATATAACTAAAATAATGCAATTAGTTAAATAAATAACATTTGCATGCAAACAAATGCATTCAAATCGAGTGTTCATTGTTCCACAAACATAAGTGCTCAGACTTGTAAGGCAAAGACAGTGTTGCACAGAGACAGCGGACACGTTTCGGATGCATTGAGAAAAAAAGAAAAAAAAATCTAAAAGTACTTGCCTGAAATGAATAATACCGTGTCCCATTGGGAGGGTGAACCTTGGGGGAGTTGGTCCCCGTATTCATATCTGAAAAAATCATATCTCCTTCAAAGCAATCCAAAAGTAGACAGCGATGTAGAGCCAAGTTTACTTATATTGTGTCTGTTTCCTCTCCGTTTTCAGCGTGTCGTGGTTAAAGATAACTGACCTCGCCACATCCGATTGTTGGTGTGGCAAGACTTTTGGCACAACACCGCTACCAACATGAGTGGGTTAAACGATATCCGCCGCAGTTACGGAACTGAAAAGGCTACCTTTCGCCTCCCCAGAAGACGAACGCACTGAATTAGATGAACTACTAAACTCGCGCTGTTTCAATTGGCGGAGTTAAAACTTAGCGAAACGAAGTCGATCCATGATGAGGGCTGTGCGCGAAACACCACACGGATACTGACGGACCAGCCCATCTGTTCACCGCGATAATCACCTCCTCTCTGCCACAGCTCTTCAGAAGTGATTATGCAGAGCATCATAGCCCGGCTAACCAATAACGCGTGGCTCCCTGTGAGCAGGCAGCGTGCGTGTGCAGAGACGGGAACCTCTACAGTCGACGGTAGACTAGGGCTGATGCACACATTCTTCAGGCGTGTTTTCCACAGGCACTTAGACGCTAGTCTCAATTTTACACAATTGTTCGCATTCTTTGTGTGAACATACATTTACGCGGTCGAACACTGGCTGATTCGTGATTTATAATACAGTGTGTTATGTTGATTATACACTGTATTATTTCAATACTCGCCGACACCCCATCCCCAGCCCCACCTTCGAGTTTAACAATGGTTACACCATAACGTAAAGTAGACCGATTTTATAAAGCGTTCATGGTAGCTAATACTAATAAAACGTCGAACAGATTACATTAGATTAAATAAAAATAACGGCTATTTTACAACAATGTAGCTGTTTATTTTAGGATATAAATAAGATCTGGACCTGTCACCATTAGTAACTGGGAGCTTCAGTTGCCTTTGTCTACATAGTCCATCATCTAATTTATTTAATTTATAATTTATAATGAATTTTATAACGAAGTTACTGATCCCTCCGTGTGGGTGACAAAAGCAGTGTGAAGACTGCATCCATGCCAACACAATGCCTCCCAACGCATGGGCAGGCAGAGGGAAACAACAAGACTGCCCACAGCCATCCACCCCCAGCAGAGCGGCGACAGCGCTTCACCTCCACCCACAGAAAAGAGAAAAGAGACCCACCCCAAGTCACCCGAGTAGGTGTACTTAACACTCCCAACTTGCCCTTTCGCTAGGCATCACCTCTACTCAGAAAACATACTGACATTTAACTAGGAAATCTGTCCAAGGTTCAGGCCGCTGTTGCCATTTCTCTTATAAAGTTCTGGTTTAAAGTTGCAAAGTTGCACAGAACCTGACAAATGGGTCATAACTGCTGCTGGCTGACCCAGCCCAAAATGCAACCGCTATTTACTAAATTTAGACAAATTGCACTCATATAAACACTGCCCTAATTAACACATTAAGGGAATAGACAGCCTTATTTCTTGAAAAAGCCCTGGCCCAAATATTTTCTTGAAGAAAATACAAAACAAAACATTCATAATAGATTCTTAATTGATCTTTTCTCCACTCCCCATAAGTTCATTACAAAAAGTGTACCGCCCATTAGAGACAACTGTAACACGGACCTGTCTGTAGCCGCGTGTACGAACCGTGTCTCCCACGTGCTTCCACCGTGGGGAAAAAGGGTTCTCTCTGTCGCAGCTACCCTCCATCAGCCGGCCTTTCTGAGAAACCTGGACGTGCTGAAAGTTCTGTTTGATGGGGGGAAAGCCCAGAGAATAAACCCGGCCATAGATCCAATCTAAAACAATGACCGGGCGACGGCAGAGGTGCAGCAGGTATTTAAATAGCTGTGTGGATGTAGTGTGGGTCCTGTACCTCGGATAAAATGTGTTAACATGTGGACAAAGGTCATAGTGTAGCTACATTTTGACATCAAGTAGGTGATGTTTAAAATCACAAAAATCCAATAGGTTCAGTCCATTTCTTTGTTCTAAAAAACAGGCTGACTTGGTCTTCACTCCCATAAAATAAGCCTATCTCTTAAATTACATTTTAGGTTTTGGTGGAAACATCAAACCAAAAGAAACGATTCTTATTATTGTTGTAAGCGTTAGCCCATCTCTGTGCCTCAGACCTGGGGAACCCTCTTAAAAAGGGAGAGACTACTGCAGCTCGATGACCGTGGTTCACAGGGATGCCAGCCCTGACTCCTGCTAATAGGTTTCCAAACGCCCTTCCTCCCCCAGAGGGGCTGAATCCAGGCGTGTGGGACCCATGCCCGATATCTGCCTAACAAATGCCAGGGGATCGGTGAGCCTCGGAGTGGCAGATGGGATCTCGTATCCACAGATCCGAGAGGAGATGACACTCCTGTCTGCACAGTGAAAAAGAGCCAGAGCCGGCCTGGCTCACAGTCAACTCAGCCAGTCTGAGTTGTGTCCCTCTGGCCTTCGGTATCTGAGCGACGCCGAGCGATTAAACCGTTTTTTCTTCTTCAGGAGTGCCGTCTTGTTCTGACTATTCTCTATAATCAAATGTTTGAATTATTCACTGAAGTTACTAAAGTTTTTGGCCGTGATAAATGCCACTGCCCCCGCCTCTATATAGCGCCTTTCAGACAATGTGCGCCAGGTCTTTTTTCAACAAGAAGTAAAAAGACAAAGCAAGACATGTCATTTTTGACATGTAAAATTAACGTAAAATTAAAATTAAAAATGCAAACATCAATTACAGAGTCAAAAAAATTATGCAAAGCAAATTCTAAAACTGCTGAAACGTAAAAGCAAAACGTTTCAGCCACCACAGGGATTTTTTTGGTGACTCAGTGGTTACTAAAGACTTGGAAGTATCGGAGGGAAACGAATGAATATGGGATTGTGAAGGCAAGCATTTGAATGCAATCAGAACGGTTTTGTACTGTGCCTAATGAATCGGAGGTAAAAGCAGAGACAGTTAAACCGATAGTCAGGTAATCACACGTGTTTGCACGACGTGATTGGCTCCGGGTTATTAAAGCCACGTGCCTATTGGCCGGGGAGAGTGGTCTCGCAATGGTGTTGTGGATCTGCCAGCAATTCCACGACCACATGTGCCACAGTTTCACGGCCTGATTGCTTCACCTGTTCCAGAATCCCTTTGTGTCCGCTAATGGGTGCATTCTTTGCAATGGTTTGGAAAAAAAAAAACCTTTTTTGGATTGGTTCATTGTAAAGGTAATTGTTAAGTGATTGTCAAATGTGATTCATCTTAAATAAGGAGGAGGTGAATGTTATTCAGTCAGCTGAATAAAAAATTAAATTAAATCAAGCAGAAGATTAGACCCATAGCTACTAAAACTAACTCTATTTCTTCTACTTCTTTGGGTGCACGGCATAGTGGCTAAAATAATACAGTAGTGGGGTTGGAAAGAGGGGCCAATATGGTTCAAATGCTAATTGCTAAATTCAATCAATTACTGTGGCACTCCAAGAATAGGGCTTCCGACCCCTGATCCAGTAATTATAAAGTAATACACTCAAGTATGCACGCATTGACCATTCTACAAGAAGGTCAGTATTGTAATTATATTGACCACTTTATGCAATAATCATCATGGCATATGATACTGATAATTGTCTTAGAAGCTATAAAATTATCTATAAAATATACTGTACACACAGCTAATGCCATGCATTTAACCTCACATAGAAATAGTAATTTACTGTGAATATTAAGTGCTTATTAGAACATGAAATGTGAATTATATTATTTCGTATTGTGACAGGGAAGTTAATAACCTTTAATGACTATGTTTAAAAGCAATCAATGTCTACTGTTTGACTGCCCCTCACACTCGAAGATGAGTCATGTAAACTCCAGGGTAATCGTTACACAATGCTGGCAACGCTATGTGTGGTACTCTGGCAGCACTGTAGAACAGTGGCAACTAGCAAAAACCAGACATTAAGGCTAACAAAATGAGGTCCGCTTAGATGGACTTTCCTGAGACGCACGCGGCCATTAGACTTCGGTTGGGATTTCCCAGTAGAACCAAGAAGCGCCTTGATGTGAGGCAAAATCGCCATCTCTCACGTACCTAACTTCAGTGAGATTACAAGTGAGATTTTGGTTTTGTTAATCGCACAGCGGCAGTGACAAACTGTGGGATTTACGCCGTTAAAGAGTATCATCACTTCCTCGCCCCATGAAAAAAACCATCACATACCATGCAGTCTGAACAGAAAGTGTGTAGGCATGATTATTGAGAGCAAATAGAATTTAATTGTTGTGATTACTAGTGCATAGTGCTAAAGAGAGAGAGAGAGTCAGAGAGGCAGTTTTCAGTTCCAGCGACTGGTCCTTAAGCAGGGAAACCCAGGACAGAAGGTCATTAGCATTTCCACTCATGGACCTCACAGTGTAGGCCTTTAGCTGATGGGATCCTCCAGCGTATGCCATGTGTTTTGGACAGTGTTCGGGTTGTGTGTCTAACGCTCCCTTTGGCAAAATGAACCTATTACAGGGACAGCTTACCTGATCCTTTTTACCATAAATGAAAAACAAAAATTAAGACAACCTCTCAAATGGTGTCAGCGAAAAGTCCCAGGCAATATGTTCTCAGCATCTGAAAAGCAAACTTTCCTCATGGTAGTTTAAAACTGAGGACAGACTGTGCTAATACAGAGCCCCCAGTTTGCTTTGGTTTGCTTAACTAATCAAACTGAGCCTGTTGCCTCCGCCGTTAAAATGTCCTACTTAGAGAACCTCTGAGTCGCTGCTGTCTCGCCTGGAGCCTGGACAGGGTGCCCCTCCCCCCCGCGTCTCCGGTAGAGACTGTCAGATTCGCACCTCCAAAAATAAAACGTGTCGGATGCTAATGGTACCACGCGCTCAGGCAGAATTCGCCCCAGGCTTAGATCATCAACATGCGTCTCTCATGAGTACGCCGGTTCTTAGGCCAAGTTAGACCAGACGATGCAGCACGGTGATTAGAAATTCTGCTTTGAAGTCGGGCAATGGAGGCAACATTATTTGGAGGACTTCAGAACAAATCCGTTTTTCTTTTTTTCCATTTTCTTTGATAAGGTTTCTGTCTGTCATCACAAAAAAAAAAAAAAAACATCTTTAAAAAACAGATTTATGTCAAACATGATGCCTGATTGATTGATCAACCACGATCAACCTTGGAGGCAGCAGTGGGTCGGAACTGGCATGCGTTTAAATATTAAAAATTAAACTGCCTGAGCCGTCAGTCACTCTTCCCTAGGCTGAGACGTCAGAGCCCTATCTGAGGGCCACCTTGATACCTCCCCGACAGCCTGTGACACCCATCATAAGTCGCTGTCAGTGATTTCCAGATAGCTTTTTCTATCCTATAGTGTATCATTTGTTCAGATCTGCAATGTTTATTTAATCACCAAAATACGACGATCGCTGGATTTTTGGCTCTCCATCGGCACACAGAACTTCCCTGATATCACAGAGACTACAGAATCAGCAAAGGCCAGAGCCACCAATACAACTTCCATTATAGCCTATGAGGAGTCTGCTTCTATCATATGGATTGTTTTGTAGGACAGCAAGATTGTTCTCCAAAAGCAAACACAACATTGCCATAAACAGCACTGCAATGTTGTCCAAACTGTACTGCAATATTCGCCTAACAGTACGGTGACATTCTCCAAACATTTACCGGTCACTCTCTAAGCATTTACCGGACACTCTCCAAACATTTAACGGACACTCTCCAAACATTTACCGGACGATCTCTAAGCATTTACCTGACACTCTCGAAACATTAACCTGACACTCTCCAAACATTTACTGGACACTCTCCAAGCATTAATCTGACATTTTACTTATTTTACTTATATTCAGATTATATTCAATCTAATATTCAACACCTTATGACGAGCTGATAAAGTTCAAGCACTCAAATGTCAAAAGACTTGATATTCAAAATAAAATTATATAAAAATATAAAATAATTGAAAAAACAAACGGTCTCAGTATATAATCGATTCTGGGTGGATATTCTCAAAGGATAAGTGCTTATCTCGAGTTCCGACCTGTGAGGGGCTGCATTCCAGTGATCCCCCTAGGGCAGGGCGCCAGATCATGGAAGGGGGATTCCCTCCATAGAGCTAAGCTACACTCAATGCGGAGAGGAGAACCAATGTTCCGTCAGTCAGCAGCTATAGCCGCCGAATGAGAAGATCCTAAGAGCTAGTGATTAGAGACCAGAAAAGGTCAGAGGCCGTGTTCATTAAGGGCTGGGATTCAGCACTGCGGACAGCTCTCAGCGCAGCGCAAAGAACCAATCCCAGTCCCCAGACTTCGCCTGGCAAATTCCTTTGTCTGGCAAATCACAGAGGGTCCCGTAATCGGATCTAAAACCCTTTGCCGTGGGGCAACCAGACAGAGGATGTTGGGGAATACACATCAGACACAGCTGATCCAGGCCGTCGTGGCGGCAGAAGAAAAACCCCTGGCACCCCCGGCACGGATCGCATGGATTTAGCAATAGCTGGGACATTGCAGCTTCAGGGGATTTCTTGTTAAAGCAGGCCTGGCACGCCAGTGCAACTGTCTTGAGATTCCTGCGGCTGTCGCAGGGTGCCTGCTGCCATTTTCCAGGAGCTAAAGTTACCCAAAGCTAATCATCCCAGTTAATGTGAAGAGGCATGTAGGCAAGGCAAGATCTCTTAGTTAATGAAATATTAATGTGAAACCGTACAGGATAGGGTTTTCAGCGAGAACCGTTAAATGCCTTCATTTCGCACAGAGGAATAAAGAACCAATTTCAGTAATCCATCTTCAGGAGGTTCTACAAACACATTCCTCTTAATCTAGTTTAACATCCTCTCCACTTTTGTTTTTTGGACCAAGTGCTTCCACAGGAGCCTGGCTGAGAAAACTAGCCTGATTGTTTTTACTTTATTTGCAAGTTCAGACTCATAAATCTTCATGGGGCCAGGGGAAGCAGAATCTCATAACTTTCTCATTACCTCCCCCAGTCTGAAGACAAATGTTTCACTCCCAAAATTTACCGCCTGCTCTGGGAAAAGAAGAGTGTCGTTTTCACCCCCTCAGACATAAAGTTAAAAAAAAAAAAAAAAAAAACCTAACAAGGTTAGAAGCCCAAGACCAACCATGTGGCGTAAAGGAGAAGTGTTGATGGATCCCACCAAAATATGACGACTTCTGTAGAGACCTCAGACACAGCAGAGACCTTGGACACAGTAGAGATCTAAGACATCGTAGAGACCTCAGACACAGCAGAGACCTCGGACACAGTAGAAACCTCAGACACAGTAGAGTCCTCAAACACAGTAGAGTCCTCAGACACAGTAGAGTCCTCAGACACGGTGCCCCGTCCGTTACAAAACAAGTCTAAGCATGCTAAAATGCCCTGTTCAACGATGCTGGTCAAATGAAATGTTCCGCCACTATGAAAACTAACACCTCCGTAACAAAGCTTCACCTGAAACAGAGAGAAACTGATAAACACTGATAGAGACAAACAACGCAGCCTGTGTGCCTAAGTTATCATTCCATATTAACCCCTTTCATTTCTGACTTACCAAGCCAAAAAGTCATTTAATCACGGAGGACTAGTTTATACAGAGATCTTTACCATCTTTATTGGTGGTTGCTGCCGGAATGCCAGAGCACTGCTTACTTAATTTGAATATGAAAAAGAAACAACATTTGCATTCTTGTTTGTCAGTGGTACACTAGCGAACAAACTACTCATTCCAAAGATGCGGAGAGGAAAAAAAATAAAAGCTACAGGACGATTTACAAATTGACAGACCAGAACCGAGCCTTCTATAAATTGCAGTCATCAATTAGCCGTCCGATGGCACGCTCTGTCATTAACGTCGCTTAGCGGTGATCTGAGCCCGAGGCACGTGGGAGAGACGGCGCGCTGCTCGGCAATTAAAGACCCTGCCGTGGGGCACGCCACGCCACGCCATAACGATTCAGGGCCACGGGTCCTCCGCCGCGCCGGGGCTTCACCTTGCATAACAAGCATTTATTTGCACAGAGAGAGCGCCAACAAATGGCAGAGTAAAGGAGCAGAGAGCCAATCGCGGCGAGCGTAAGCGGCGGCGGTTTGAGGCTGAGATCACTGAAGGGGGAAAATCCATTTCTTCCCGTTCCGCTGACTGTGGCGTGCTCTCTAACCTGATAAAGGCCCTCAAAGAGGCGGGATTGCAGTGGCAACCAGCGATGATTGATAGTTTTGATTTCCCCCCTGCATGAAAAGCTATTTATATTCAGCCAATGTAATTTGTTGACATGTTGAACCAATAAAACAAAATCATCCTGGCCACTACCATCTCAGAGATTATTCATAACCCCGTCCTAGTCACAGGCCGGTGCAGATGCCACGCCCAACGTTAAACTAACACACCTGAGCATTGAGCTTAGACAGCTAGGAAACAGGACACGCTAATCATGTAGCCATACCCTATCACCGACCTTGGGTATACTGCTCCCTCTATTGGCCTTTTGAGAAAAAGAGTATTTTTTGAGAGGGATTTAGTATTGATTTTTTTATGATTAAAGCTGGATATCCAAGTGTCTGATATAAAATAAAATCAGTCATACGATTTTGATTTTGCTGCTGATACAGCCTGTACGTGTTTTGCTAAAGTAACAAAACATGGTCAGGTATAATGTCAACAGTGACTTAGGGTTAAATAAAGACTACTAGCCCCCCCCGGTGGATAACCCTGGTCATCACGGGGAAATCCCTCAAGCAGGAAAAGGAATTCCACACCCATGGCAAACTCATATTAGCACACCAGCTGGCAGGAGGGAAAGACTGGGATTGAGATTAAAACTCCACACTGCTTCCTTTTGAGGGCAGAGAGTCCCAATGCAAAATAATGTCAGAAGTCGGAAGTCGGATGGCAAAATTGTTTTCTATAGAGGCAATGGGTTCTCGGCATCGAAGTTACAACTGTAACTTTTGGACCTTTAGACCTAGAGTCCCCAAACCAGGTCTCCTTGGCCAGTCCCCTCGTGAGGAAAGAAAAAAAGTTTCTTGGAACATTAAAGCCTGGTATGATGGATTTTTTATTTTATGAAAAACCTTTAATAAACTCATGGAGTCTGATTGGCACCAAATTTATTTCGACAAAGCTGTAACAAAACTGCGATAGAAAAATCCACGTGAAACGCTAAACAATCCCCATTAAAAGGCCAATTTCAAATCTAATCGACACAAAACTGTATTCAAGCCGACACCTTTTGCATAGGGATGGTGACATGACTGAAAGCTACAGTGGCGATCCCCGTGTACTGTGTAGTGAGTGTGTGTACTGTGTAGTGAGTGTGTGTACTGTGTGTGGGCGTATATGTACTGTGTGAGCAATTGTACTGTGTAGTGAGCGTTTGTACTGTGTAGTGAGCGTGTGTACTGTGTGTGAGCGTGTGTACTGTGTGTGAGCGTGTGTACTGTGTAGTGACCGGGTGTACTCTGTAGTGAGCGTGTGCACTGTGTAGTGAGCGTGTGCACTGTGTAGTGAGCGTGTGTACAGTGTGTGAGCATGTGTACGTTGTAGTGAGCGTCTGTAC
>JAOYSI010059968.1:0-24067 GCA_025775065.1 Hiodon alosoides
TGCATAAGGCGTTATTATATTTTAACCATTAGCAAAGTTCTTCAGTAAAATCAAATAAAAACTTTTGGTTCTGGCTTAATTTTCAGTTATACATTTCATAAGTGCTTTCAATACTAATACAACGTTGCAAAAAATAAATCAAGGAATGTTTCACGGTATAAGGAAAACAGTACCATCTTTAAAAAAATAAAGTCATTTTGCAAATGGTTGGAATCACGTCCTGACAATGCATATGACTTTTGCGAGTAATTATGAAAAAGACAGGACTATCAAAAACAGGAGCAAAAATAGCCCATTGATGGAACATTTAAAAACAAGAGACCAACTTCACCCACTCTGACCCCCCATGATTTCATCCCAAAAATAGACTCTCTTGGTCTTTGTGCCTGGGGGTCTTCATGAATGGCATTCACAATCACACCCATACAGCACTCATAATAAATCCCTAACCTCTGGCAGTGGTTGCAGAGCTCAGTGATAAACAACCCTAAAATCATTTATTAATCAATGTATTCAATAACACAAGCACCGTATGTATATACTACCAAAGAGTACAAAGGTAACATTTTAAACCAAAAATCGCCCTACACTGAGCATAAATAATATCAGCATCCAACAGAATAATTATTTGTTCAATGCATTTTACCCAAACCCACTTCCAGCAACTAATTATAAAAACATGTCCGAAATGATCAGGCTACTAAAAAGTAAAAACCATAATGCTTGACTTAAACAATGCAATGCCATAATATTTACAAATCAAAAGATTTGTGGTAAATGCACAATACATTCATGCCCATGAATGAGTTACCAAAACGTAGATTACACTGTTGCTTCAAGCTTACCGTATGCTAGGCAGTCTTTAAAAAAAGAAAGTTCCTTCAAACACTTTAAATGCTGTTTCAATGCTTCAGATTTTTAGCGTAACAAAAAAAAGTAATAAAACAAACTTGTTGTGACTAGTTTAAGCAACATTTTTTTTGTGATTTACGTGTTATTCAGACATATCCTGTTTTTACTAACACTAGAAATGAAAATTTGTACCCAATAAATTAATGGGATAACAAAATGTGTTCTTTATATTGTATCTTTTTGTAACTAACCATCAGACGTATTCCTTGTAGTACAATTTTAATAACAGGAAATCAAATACATAAAAAATAAATAAATAAATAAAGTCTTACCTGTGCCACCTGAGCTACTCAGATATCAATAACAATCATATTCATATCATTAGTAATCATTGACAGTCAATCAAAATCATTACACAGCCATGAAGCAATACTATAACATAAATAGTTTATTCATATTCCATCTGGCAAATATGACTACTCCTGGGCATAAAAGATCACAGGGAAAACAAGAGATCGTTCTGTTTGAATTGGCAGGGGAGGGCATCTTCCTAACGTATATTTGTACTCTTAACATATCTCATCCCAAGCTCTAATTAGACTAATTAGAAGAGCTGTGGAGTGTTGCTATGGGCCGTTTGCCCTGAATTTGCTCGGATTCTGTAAGTTTGGGGGGGGGAGGAAAAAACCCCTGTGAATGCCCTCCATGGGAGGCTCAGAATCTTTACATCTGCTATTCACTCTGTGTAGCAGTCGCTACACTTATCCTCTCCCTTTAAAAAGAACTCAGCTTTACGCTCCATTAAAAGTTTGGGAACTAATGCCACCCTGAATACAACTCTAATTAGAGAACCACGAAAATCGTTTGGGCCGCACATAAGAAAAGGCAGAGTGATGTATTCAGCAATTCTCAGTGTGGATGGATTTGGTTTTCTTTTTCTTTTTTTCACCCTTTTTCTTCTACTTCTCCTCCTCTGCAGAAAATGGGGAGACTGGCCACAGTTTAACGGATTTTCAACCCGAAACGCTTTTGATCTGGCAGAAATGCCAAAAAAAGGGGCTACTAAATATGAGCCGAATCAGACTAATTTCAGCCATCTGATATGCTTATTATCAATACCAGGGGTCTATATCAACAAAATCAGCTTCCTTTGTGTTATGCTTGAATAGGTTGGGAAGCTACAAACCACACGGAGGAGAGGTGTAATGGGCCTGGCTTGCCAGCATTTTTCACGGCAGCTGTTACCTTCTCTACACTTTATTATTGTGTTTGCTTTTGGCAAAACAAACAACAAAATTGCCCCATGTCCACTTTCCAGCTAATTGCAGAGTGGAATGACATAACATCATAGAACAAGACACAAACAAGAAACATGAATCATTTATGATTGAATTTTACTGCGGGCCGTGGGATGGAGTTAGCTGGAATTACAGACTGGTTCATTATTTTTCTAAAATTAATTTGGAGTCTTATCTGGACGATCATTGCACACTTTGAACTCTGTAGTTCGTGTAACTGTGCAGATGTTTGTGTTGGAAGGGAGGTCCGAGGCAGTGGCTCTGAATGAGAGGTCTCCCAAAGGTGGTGTCCGGGATGGAAGTAGCTCTCTGAACTGAGGTATAATTACATGGAGATGGTTTCTCCTCCAAGCCATTGTGATGATTGTGTTCCCCATTAGTCAACCCTGGTCCTTTTTAAACTTTCAACACGGCTGGGATTAAACCAAAACTTTGACCCTACCGTTAATCACAAATTACAATCCTTGGAAACCATACTATTAGCTCTGGGCCAAAGCGAAACGGCTATCCAAACAGGTTTTTACTTTTAACTATTTGTAGGGGTTTGAAGATAGATTATTTTGCATTTATTGTACAGCTAAACTGAATTCATGATGTTCAGTTAATATAAATTTGTATATTTCAATGCATTTTTTAAGTTTTTTTTTTTTTTTAGAGTATTTACATTATAAAACACAACTTTCACAACCCATTAATTTTTTATTTGGAACGTGTATTTTATAAATAATGAGAAAGTTGAAACTTTGATTCAAAACATTGAGCACTATGAGAATGTATGGTCACCCATGTTGTTTTGTAATGAAATACTGACTGCTCACACTTGTATGATCACACGAGTCGTTTTGTAATGAGATACCGACTGCTCACACGTCTACGTCATCAGTGTTGTTTTTAAACAAAATACTGACTGCTCACACATCTATGTCATCAGTGTTGTTTTTAAACGAAATACTGATTGCTCACACTTGTATGGTCACCCGTGTCAATTATTTAAGCTTTTAGCAGGAAATGTTTGTAAATCCTAAAATGAATATAAGGCATGCAAATAAACACAGACTGAATTATTTCAAGGGGGATCTCGAAACCACTACAGGGTAGAACATATTATTTCAAACATTATACTTCTTCATTGTTCTCAACAGAAGAAAATTACTTTTTGTAATGATGAGAGAGGAAAAAAACTAAAAATTTCACGCACTGAACACCCCAGGGTTAAAGCCAAGTTTCAAACCAGGGCGACACGAAGGCCACCATATTCATGTAATCTAAATAACAATTTTTCTGCCGTTGTTGTTTCTCATTTTATTATTTATTTAGGTGAAGTGCATAGGGCGCTTTTATTTGTCCCACATCTAGCCGTCTCACCCCGGGGTGAACTCCCCAGACTGGAGATACATGGCAGAGTTATGCTGCTCACTTTCACCACACTTTCCGAATGCTTGTTTGCTTTGGCCTGTCCACTGCTCCCACAAACAATCGGCCCGCAGTTATCAATCACGCTCGCGCTCAGATGCGTACATGCAGAATGTAATGATAAAAAAACACCCCGGCTGAAACAAACCATTTGTCACGGGTGCAGATTTATTGCGCTGTCCTCTTGAAAGGAGGTGGCTGCTGCGTCTTCCATTGGAGCTGGAATAATAAATATGGCAAGGCTGACTTTGACCACTCGTGGCTGCATCCAGGCCAAAAGATTTATAAAATGTTCAAGATATCTGGAGGGAAACCTGTCTGAGAAGTAGCAGCGTTTCCTTGCGCACGACAACCTACAAATCATTAGACAGATCAAAAGAAAGGAGGGGGAAAAAAAGCAGATTGAAAGGAGCTCGGACGATTTTGCTTGTGGCAACCATTTGATTAGCTGATTATATGCAACAACACCATTGACTTCCAAACACTTAAATGAACGCACCCAATCCATCATTGTGACACGGGGGGGTTATGCATATAGGTATTGGTGGAAACATGAAACAGATTGAAAGCATTTAGAATGGAGAGATTGTGTTTCAGGCATCCAGTCAAGATTGGAAGTTTAAAAAGAATATTTAAAGCATTGACATTGACAAAAAACATTGGTTAAACATATACCGTTCCGGCCATTTCTCTTACAAAGATTTGAACATAGATTTACAGCCGTTAGAAATGTATTCTGGAGTAATGCATGGAATTATTGACAATAGCAGCTTGAAAAACACATGTTTTTTGCAATTTGATTGTAATGTTGTTGCACTGTTTTTGATTTCAATATGCCGCACCCTTTTCAGTTACATGTTGTTTTCCCTCAGTATGGTACATTAAACATTCGGTTTGAAAGAGGAATTATTTGCTACACAGCAAGCATCTAATAAATAGTTCAGATTGTGGTCAACACAGTTTCATAAATATCCAGATCAATGTCATACTGACTTAAAATGTGTTTTTATGGTCCTGATCCAAGCACTCCAAAGCACGTCTCACCTTGTATTTTGGCTTAGTTTCAATGGTAGTTAGTTATACCTTTACAGGCTCAGGGTTAAGTATAGATAAGTGGGTCACTGTTTGTGGACACTTTCCCCACACACAAACTAATTTATTTTAATGTGTGAATTCCACAGGGATGGGAAAATTGAATTATCGTAAAATTGCAAAATGTATTCAAAATTTTCATCAGAAAGCTAGAAAGATACCACTTGCTTAATTTTTAGGGTGACATGCTAAGTTTTATAATTGCTTATACTTAAACTTACTGTTTTACTCTATATCTGTTTATACGTGGATATTTTACAAAAGCGAGTCAAGTTTAGGTCCAAGTTCAAGAATATAGCTTACAAGGTCTAAAACTGCAATCGCTCGTTCATTTTCTTCACCTGCCAACCCCCTTTCACCAGGTAACAACATTCAATGGTTCTAAAAGGCACAAAGTTGCAAAGAAGACTTAATAATAGACCTTACACCTTAAAAAAATAATGGTCCAGCTATTGACATAAGCATTGCAACAATGATAAACAGAATTTACGCGGTGATGAAACTTGTGGTGAAATATATCCCATAAAAGTATAAAAGTCGTAAAAGACAAAAGAAAGCGTAAAAGCTAAAGTATCCTTGCAATTTGCCGAATTGTGACTCAAGCTAACGCTTGCTTACCTCTGCCTTAGCCAAAGTGTCAAATCACCTATCATGGAGTCAGAAAGCGTTCTGTATCTCCATCGAAGAACCAGCCTTCATGCATTATGTATATTTACCGAACCTGAACACAGATGCACATCTAAAATCAAGCTTTAAAACACAGCCATAGTTATAATTCTATGAAAAATGTTGATTATAAAACATCATCTGAATCAAATAAATGTTCACATTTTCTAAAAATATTATGACATCCCTCTAAAGTTGCTGACAACAGCATTGAGGAATGCCCGTGTTGTTAATCAGACGTCTAAGAGTTGAAGAGTTGCAGACGGGCGCTACCAGAATGCAGATCACACAGCCCAGCAAGCTGATTTCTTTGTTTTCCAAAAATAAAACAAACCACACAACTTGAGTGGGCGAGGGGAGGCATGGAGTTCCTCGCCGCGTCCAGAAAATGTGAGCCCAGAGCTGCCTGTGAACTGTGTCATCTGTTTGTGCTTTAGTGAAGGCGACTCCCCCCTGTCAATCACATAGTAAACACTGGAGCCACCCATGAAGAGGATCTTCCTGCCACAAGTGTCAGTTTCAGCCACTGGGACTGAAAAATGAAACATTTCTTCTCATGAGCGGCAATGCAAAATGGCAATGCTCAAAGGAGCTGACATTAGTCTTAGTGTATAAAAATATAAATAGGCTTTTGGGAAACTTCCACAGCACTTGGATCACATGTGGGCTTTGGTAGAGTTTTGCATGGAGCATGTTAAATAAAATCCAGGGATTGTAATCTTCATCGGCCAAGTGTCTGTCAAAGGAGTTGCCTCACAGTACTGAATATACAGTCTTCTATACACAGCTTAAACACACTGAATTTGGACTTTGATTGTCTGCAAGAGTCTGTTTATGCCACGGGTTGCATTTGGATTTGGTGCTCATCTCTTTAGACGGGTTATGTGATTATTAGCGAGATGTGTAACTCTGCACTGTATTTTATGGTTTTGGCAAATCCACTTGATGGGCAGAACTGATAAGCTGAGATAATGTACCAAATTCTTTCTAACTTCTTATCCAAACACCTAAAAAAGTCCAAATCGAGATCTAAGTCATTAATCTTTTTGTTTGTTTATGTATTCTATTAATGTTTAATCAAGCAAAAATTAAACTGGGTAGAGCAATGCATTTATGCGGTTATTTATTGGCAAACTGAAGAATTCTTCAAAGGTATTATTTACAACTTTCTAGTGTTATAATACATGTATTTCAAACTTCTTAATGGGAGAATTAGTGTGGGGACTTTACCTTAGATGTCATAATGTTTATACAGGCACATTTTCACAACATCTCATCTATGTGAATACTTCTCAGAGAATTGAGAAAAAGGTTTTAGTTTTTTAGTTTTAAGGTTTTTTTTTGCTTTAATTCATGTTATATTCCACCTGAGGAAATGTTGTGCCTAATACAAAAGAGTCCAGAAAAAGCAATCGGGCTATCAAAAATGGAGTTTACTTTTAAATAGAGGCATAGAGGAGAAGTGTTCCAGTGTTCTGGAATAACTGTGTTTATAAAGAAAGGAACAAATTCAGTTTGCGCAGTACCCCTTGTTGGGGGGGGTTTGTGAACGACGACAGGTATTAGGAATCCATTCATATGGGGCTACTGAAGCTTCAAGTTCAGTAAGATTCAATAACCCCATTGGTAGAAATTTGCTGTCTGCTGCAGAACTGACACCCATTGTGCGAATGAGATAAGTTGCACGTAGCATTGTGTGCTGGTGAATCTACTGGGGATTTTGTTATTCAGTTTTTCAGATAGTTATTCCGAAAAGCAGCATAGCATTTGAGGACGCACTGATTCGCTCATTCTGCAATATCAGTTTCAAAGGGTAGAATAGAGTGATATAACCCTATTTTTCCAATTGGATGTTGGATGACTATTCCCTTTGTTGTAAACAGACGACTCATCCCTGATACTGGTGGAGCATTTAATGTCAGTAGAAATGTTTAACTGTCGAAATCTCAGCAAAGTGGAAAAAGATGTCATTTTATTTGATACTTCCTCCCTTAGCAGCTAGTAGTTCCTATGCCCAGTCACGGCGTTCTTGGAGCTCTGCCAAGTATAGACTTTGCTGTAGTCTGGAAGGTCTGTTCTTCAGGGTGGTCGGGAAGGGAGATGTGGAACTGATCTCGGTCGGAGTTCAAGGTGTTTCCATGGGCGGGGTCATGACCAAGTTCTTGGGGACCCTTGGGAGAAATTGACAGCTGAGTTTGTGTCTCACATATCGTAAAACTTTTGTTAGACTGACTTCATGCAAAAGGGACTTTTGAACCAAAATTAACTGAAGGGAGTAATTTAGATTTTAAAAAATTTGGGATTTTGCTTCAAATTCCAATGTATAATAAAAGCTGATATCTACCTTTTTCAGTAAAGAATTTTTGCAATATTCTGAAGGTGAGTCTGGAATGGGTCTAATAATGTTATAGTGGCACGAAATGCAAATGGTCAATTTTTATTATTTAATGGTTTGGGTCATTTAAAAATTTTTTTTTTTTAAATCAAAGGAACTTACTACCTTTTTAAGGTCACGTGTTTCAAAATAGGGGTCTGTTTGTAAGACTGTTGAGAGCTAATATTGTTTGGAGAATGGACCCATCTCCATGATACCAACTGGTAGAAGAGTTATTCAGCGTTCCACTATTTATGTGGCAGTAACTGTCTGAATTTGCTCCAAAGTTATCATATGTTGCCCTGGTGTTGAACCATTATTTAATTCAGTTATCAGTCAAGGGGTCCCATGCCTTGACTGTAACAAACGGGGATTAACTGAACAGATTCCGTTTTGATTTGTCTGACCATCCATAGTAGCTTTTTCCAGGCTCTAGTGGTTCACTTATCGTTTAATGTTCCCCACTGGAACCTTTTAACTTCACTTTCAGTTCTGTATAGGGTCTTTTTCACAGGCGCGTAACCATTCAGGCAGTCATATCTGAGGCACCTTTCTGCTGTGCTACAAGGCACTCACCACCAGTTATTTTCAGCCGTGCTTTAATTTAAGGGTTTAGAAGCCACTAATCAGTCTCGCCGGTTCATTTGACATGTTGGTCTTTGGCTGTACAACGCTTTGTTGAAAGCTTTTCATTTATACCGGACTGTGTTTAGCTACTCTTTCAAACATGCAGTTGCAATGTCCAGCGTGTGATGTATTTTGTTTCTCATGGTAAGTGGCTCTCTGTGGGCAAGCATATTAAGCAGAATATCTCAATAAACAGTCTTATCACCTAAATGGCTACTGCTCCATCATTATAAAAGTTTGTCATTGCCTCGCTTACGGCCCAATTTAACACGCCTTTATTGGTTTAAAACCCTTAGTGGGAGTCAATAATTCACAATTATCATAGGGGATGGACTCTTCTTGTTGTAACATTTAATTCTGAGCTCGTAGGTTTGTTCTGTCTTCATACGATGCTTGACATAACAACTGGAACAACAACAGCCATTGGTTTGTACTAATGGACCTGAGCCTTCTCAATGAAAATTACAGATTGAATTTCAGATCCACATTAATTTGTGTGTATACAGTAAAACTACCAGTTATTTTTAATCAGTTTTAATCTCTTTTTGTAATGTGTTCTATGCGCCACCATGTGGTGAGATCTGTACTTTAATCAGGCCAAAGTGGACTTCCCAGTTGTCAGGCTGGGTCGGTTTACTGGGAAGTACCACGCGTACAGTGAGTCGCTGAACTCTGTAGCAAGGAGAAGCCTAAATGCACAGCACAAAAACTGAGCAAGTCAACATAAGGTGGGTCCCTTCACCAAACAAAGTTGAACAGGCAACCATTAGTAAAGAGACGCCAAATCTTATACGTAGAATCAATTAAAGGCCACTTTCCATCTTGATGAAGTTTACTTGCCATCAGAAAGAAGCCCAACATTTAACTTGGCTATAAAAGTCAACAACAGCCTATGTGGCAGACCTTTCACTAATGATAAATAACTTTCCACTTTGACTGAGACAGATTTTGAGAGGAATCAATAGACAGAACTTTCTTGGGTCTGCTGTTATTTTAAAGTGTGTCGTAGGTGAAGGGCAGGACTTGATCTCGGTGGCGGTTGTAATTTAATCTTATTCCACTGAAGTCCTTGGCTTTTAATTTTTTTTTCTTTGAACCTGTGTTGTGCTAGTGGTGAAGTATTTAGGCATCTGATCGTTTGAAGATCTTTTTGTAATAATTTTTTTTAAACAAAGAAATCCTCCAAAACAAACAATGAGAAATTTTTCGCAATTAAAATGTTAATTTTATTTGTATTTCCATAACACATGCTTTAAATGAATAACAGCCCCAGCTTCCCTTTTTTGGTTTAATTACTCTGCAAAATGTATCCTGGGACTGACCTTGTAGTTTCTCTTTTCACATCAAGTAAAGTAGCCAAATATAACAAATAGAAAAATAGATTTAAAATATTGAACAAGGCACTAGACAAGTGAGAGTGTAGCTTGGCTTTGGTTTCAGTCAGATACATATCTACAGTTGTATTCTATGTGTATTTATTTTGATCAAAACACAATAAGACATGTTCTCCCTTTCACTGTCTTTCTCAGGCGCACACCCTCCCACCCACCTTAAATATATACAGGAGATTTTAAATGTAACATTTAAAGACCTAACAGACTGTCCAAATTTAGGAAGTAAAACCAGGCCACAAAGGAAGCCCTTACAAAATAATTATCTCGGAAAGAAATGTATTCCAGGGTACTTAACAAGTGCACTTTGAAAGCTTAAAAGAATGACAACAAAGTTCCAGGTACTTGAGGTTACAAAAGAGCAGTGCAAATGAAGATTACCATACATCCTACTCATTAGCTCAAAGCCTTCATCGGATCCTCACAAGGCGTCCGATCGCTATATGTACGCCAAAGCCGAAGATGAATAGCGGCCTCTTCTTCATCGTTCGGCGTTCTTCTGTAGTTTTGCACTGTTTTTATTTTGTATAGACCCGCTGTTAGCAATAAAAGGCCGTTGGCAGGCTGGAAGACAGCGTAGTCCTCTGAGGATACAATGAAAGTAAGTACTCTAGTAGCACGGAATGCAATACACCTATGTTGTTTTGTATAAAACAAAACGGGAACTCTTACGTTATAAATAATGCATGTTTGACAGCGTTAAAATAGCCCATTTGACGGGGATTTAAGCAAGTCTAAGGTTGTCCAACCATTTAATAATACTATCACTGCGTGCTCTCGTTAAGTGTCCTTAGATAGCATACTTATTTTGTATATAAAGACGGAGCGAATGAGAACCAACGAATTGTTATTAATACAAGTTACTATTAGCAGTAACAAAAGTTATAAAAGTAGTTAAATGAGCTAATACAGAGAATTTAGTCTACCCCCACCCCCTCTCTGACACCTCTCCTCTATTTGGAACGCCGAGGAAGTGCGCTGTGGTGGTCTATATCTCTAGCACATATGCTACACAGATTATCTTGTTTTGGCTGACCCGCTCTGCGCAAACTAGGGATAGAATTTCTCTAAACCCGTGAGGAAATTAAGCAAAATGTAGCAGTGGTCAAATGGAAGAAGGATGTAAAAGATCGCGTCCATAAATCTACACATCCAAATACAGACTTTGTTGGTTTTGGCATTTTTTCTATTTGGAAAAAAAAAAAAAAAAAAAAAAAAAGTTATGTTTATGTTATTCTGAAACTTTTTCGGAGTAGTTCATCGCCAATGATAATGACAAAAAAAGAAGATATTTTAAAACATTTGAATACAGCATTTAAAACTAGATTATTTGCCAGTCCTTTGCCAGGTTAATGTATAGTTATTGTATTGATAAATATTGCAGAAGTTAATTCAACTGAATACTAATAATGTGGGTGTATCAAATATATATTTTAATTTTGCAAACTAAGTATTGCTTTGGGGTTTTGCATTAAGACACAAAAAACTAGCCAACAGTCTAAATCGTAATTGATTAATAATTTAAAATGACAACAATCCCAACAAACAATGCAGCCAAACATCTAATTCTGCCAGTTTCTTTGTATGCAATGTTATTTTAACAGTTTAAACAAATAAACTTTCTCCAGTTGAACTGTGATTTATGGAAATATTAACTGTTGTCTTTAAGAGAGAAAAAATAAAGATAATTTATATTCCTTTTCTTGGACTTAATCCAATAGCCCCTGAAAAGTTGTTCAGTGAAGTGACCTTTTCTGTGAGGAGGGGTAGCTTATGTCTGTGATCCTACAATTCCCCCGTTGCTGAAATCAATGTGAGCTATTCATGGTTTTGTTTTTTCTAGTGTTCTCTACTGGGACAACTGCTATCAACTGCAATTTTATGGACCTGGAGAGAAAGAGGAAGCTGTTACAACTCAAGCTTCCCCTGCAACTCGAAGCTGCAAGCGGGAAGTCTTAGTTTTTACTAGTTCACCTCTAGCCTCGTGCGCACTCCTACTTCAAATGATCGAAGCAACCTTTGCTGGAAAATATACAGTCCATCTATTTATTACTTTAGGGATGTTGTAATTTAATTACATTTTCAAAAGATGTGCATAAAATCCTTACTGTTCACAATATTACTACTACTTACAACAACAATAATATTTAACACATTGTTATTTTTATAATATTGAAACTACACCGAAACAACAATATTAACATATTTTATAAATTGATGTAATTTAATATGTATCTTTGATGGAACCAACTATTTATGAGAATAATACCTATTTTATTCTGAAAAGAATGGATCTTACGAAATATTACTGATCAAAATATATATGTTTTTTTTAAACAAATTTTTAACGTATTGGCATTCCATTGTTTCTAGATAACCCTTTTAAAATTATAATTAGTTTAACCAGCTTTCGATATATTCCCAATATTGTGGTCTGTACGAGGTTACCCCAGTTTTTTTTTTTTTTTTTTAATGGTCAGTTAAACTTGAAAATCTCCATGCTGACTTTGACTTGCTCTTTGCATGATGTCCACTTGCTCTTCAAGGTAATAAACCCGGTTTTTTAACATATAAGAAAAAATAAATTGTACATTAATACAAAGCGAAAGATTTCAAAACGGTATTTGGTATGAATAGAGAGCAGGTGTCGCTCAAAAACATTGGCGTCACAATTTTTGTTCACGCGTACATACACCCAATGTGAAACCCATTATTATTGTGTGTGTGTGTGTGTGTGTGTGTGTGTGTGTGTGTGTGTGTGTGTGTGTGTGTGCTGCTGTAAGTCTCGTCATTGTTACAGAATGTCTGGCTGGTTTTATTTTCTTCAAATCTAACTTGCATGCATCCTTGATGTTTATTTTTATTATATTATTAGCTAGGCTTTCATTCAATAAAAGGAATATATTACATTAAAGTAATGAGAAACACAAGCTACTAATTTTTAGAAGTTGAATACAAACTCCATTGCAGTTTTAGTAAATTAGGGCTTAAGTGTCAGATACCTCTTCAAACCAACCCTGTTGAGGATTGCTAATGCAAGAACAAATGAGGCACAAACTGTTCACTTTGCAGCTTATAAGAGTGCCCCCATCCGGGACCAAGTGGGGTCTTGAGTAGGCTTCCAGTTGGTGGATGCAGCTGTACCAGATCTTACCAATAAGAAAGTTCTGGTATTTGGAGCCTGTTGTAATTATAGTTATAATTCCAGATATTTGGCAATGCACTGGCTGCTTCAAAAGTTTCAAAAAAGGTTTTCAAAATGCAAATCTAAAAAAATGGTTCTAAGAACCCTGTTTTGGCTTATGACCCTTTGGAACAGTCTTTTATGGAGTTTGGCTATATCTCTACCCTATGTGCTGTCGCCTTGGTTATTAAAGGTACATCATTTGCCTTTTGAAACCCCTGTCTGCTGGTGGTTTCAAGATCAGTATAACAACAAATGACAATATACATTATAAATGAGTTATTTGCTTTCATTGGCTGATGGTGATGTGTGCAAAGGATGGCACGGCGACTCAGCGGTTAGCCAGGGTCTTGGGTCACTGACTGTGTGGAGTTTGCCGGTTCTCTCTGTGTCTGTGTGTTTTTTTTAGTTTACCCTGTGTTTGTATGTCTTCTGCCAGTTCCTCCTGGGTGTTTTAGTTTCCTCCCACTGTCTTGTAGGAATTGTTCTGTAGACTTGCTACTACAAAGTTGGTCTTGCGTGTGTGTGTGTGTGTGTGTGTGCGTGTGTGTGTGTGTGTGTGTGTGTGTGTGTGTGTGTGTGGCTGGCATACCTGTGATGGACTGGTGCCCCGTCCTGAGTATACCCTGCCTCACACCCTGCGTCTGCTGGCTCAGGCTCACATGTCCCTAAACTGGGTGACAGCCTTTCGGAAAATGGATGTATGTGCCATAGATGACCAAAAAGAGAGCTTTGGGACTTTTGCATCTTCATTTTAAATCTTCTCTCTGCCTTCCTTGTTGCATTCCTGGAACTCTTTACAATGTGGCTTTAAAGGAAAATATGCAGAAGTCAGCAGTCAATGAGACATTTTCGCTGTACTTCAAGTTCTGTTGATTGGCTCTGGTCACTGTCTGTTGGGCCCCATGTTCTGCTGGGCTTCCTCCTGGTGCTCTGCTTTCTGCCCATTGTCCAAAGACTTGCGAATTAGATATACTGTATTGATGACTGAAAAATTGTTCCTGTGTATGTGAGCGTAATGCTGTGCCTGCCTGTTTTCTGTCCAAGGGGATTTATCTTGTAACAAGCTTAGCTGATAATCTTAGAGCTGTGTTCTTGTCTGTACAGCAAAAATACAAGATAGCTAAATGTCAGCTAGCTGGCAAACTGCAAAGCGCAGCCTTGCAGAAAACTAGAATGTTGCCTTTATATTCTATGGTATAAAATAAAAACGTATGTAGTTTCATGCAGTGTGTGTGTGTTTTGTTAAAGCAACCTAAAGTAATGGTAAAAGATAGCTATCTAGTTATTTATTTTATGTTAGGAAATTGAAAACACTGTTTAGCATTTTTTTTTGACAGAGTTTGACAGATTTATATATCACCATCCATTTATTGCTGTGTGTATCAGTGCCCTGTCTGATGTAGAATCTTTTAAGTATGTTGTATTTAATTAATAGTTTTTTTCTCTCTTCTTTTAAAGGTTGGAATTAAAGGCTGATACTGGATGAGAAATGGCTAATTAACGTGGACCTTAAACATTACTAGAAAATGGAAAGACTGACAACTTATGGAACTTCATACCTGCTTTTGGACCAGTCTGTACTGTATATTAAAATCCCTTTGAGGGATCAAAGAAGCAATTGTACGTAGGTTACAGGGCTATGTAAACAGAAGTTGAGGAAAGTAGTAATGATAATCTAAATATTATGCCCAATTCTACTTCAGTATTAGTTATCTTCTGTTTCAGTTAAATATCTGTTTTTTTTATTGTTGTTTACCAATGACCAAAAAATAATTTCTTCTGTAAACATTTTTTACATTTTACCTGACACTAAATGTTTGTTTACAGTCTCTGATGTTTGCTCAGCACTGGGAATAATCCTTTTCTCTTATATGTGGTGATTTAGTGCAGGCTGCAATAAAGGTTACTTTGAAGGTTTAGGCCATCAATAAAGAGGCAGAAATCCTCCCTGATGGGTAAGCTCACATGTCTGGGGCGCGAGGATGATGGAATACCTTCCCACAGTGCCTCAGAGCTCGGGGGTCTTGAGTGGGCCTGTAGGATCAGCCAGGCAAAAGTCTAATGACAATCAGTACAATAAGTGCTAATGGCAAGCCATGATCATTTTTTGGAGGTTAATTCGAACCTCTGGCCTCTTAAACCACATATTGTGTAAAGTTTCCCTATTTTGAGGCATTTAATGTGTGTTGTTTTTAGTTTGTTTTAGTAACAATCTTACTTTGTAAATCCCCTGCTTTATGGCCCAGTTCTCTTAATCACACCATGGCTTCCAAGTAGTAAATGTTTTAGCCCTAGAGAGTAAAAATAGTAATGGGACTTGAAGAGGACATTATGGTTTTTGCGCTATTTCATTCACTTAATGTTTATGGCTTTAAGAAAGCAATTGTGTATCATTATACATTTAAATATATTTCAGAAATTTATAAGGAATTTTATTTCTCAATAACCCTGTTAAGCCAGCATATTTTAAGTTGAAAGGATTATAAATATGTAATGCTTCATAGTTGGGATTCCAAACAGGTTTTGAGCGAAATAGTGCTATTGGTTCGAAAGCAGAATATATCAACTGTTTAATACTGAATGAGAATTATTATGCCCTGCCTAAATCCCTACCTATTCAAACTTCAAAATTATGTTGCTTTAATTCTTCTGGTAAATTTGAAATGTACAGAAAATATTTGAAATGCATTAAGTTTGAGTGAAGTTTGTGTGACGTTTGAGTGAAATGCAGAGGCACATCCCAACTGCACTAAGAAGCCTAGACTGTTTGGGGACACTTGTGATGCAAAGACTCCACTCAGGTCTCAAGAATGGGATGTTGACCTACATGGTGTGGCTAGATAATGTGTGCCAATTGTGACATAATACAGATCAAGCATCTCTCTGTTGGGACAGGTATTAGCGTGCATGCGCACCCAGTCGATGGAGGAGGCAGTGATGCAGGACCTTCGCCAGTAGAAGATCCCCTTTGTGTGTGAATGGTTTGTGGTGAGGAACTTGTCAGGTTTAAGTATAAGAAGCAAGCTTGTGACAGTAGGGATTTCGGTGGAGTTAATGCAGTGGCTTGTTCGGAACTTACTTAGAGGTCTACACCCTTGATGTCGGCTCAAAAGATACCCCTTTACCTTACATTTATTAGCCACAGGGTGAACAGCAAAAACATATAACTTAAACATAAGCGAACCATTTCACAAAGGTGGGCATAAGTGAAATTTTATTTGATGCTGCTGCCCAAACACGACAGTAAACGTTGCTGAGTTATGTGTGTATCCTGGCTGAAGTCCCTGGCTCCGCTCAGCTGCTGGACATTGTAGTAAAAATTTTTTTTTTTTTTTAACTACAACGCTGCCTCTGTAGCTGCACTGGGTGAGGGGGTCAGCAGATAGGGGTCTCTATGCATGTTCTCTATACATGTTTACTGCTAATAAATGCACACTATTTTGTTTCAGCAGGTCTATGTTGGTGTCTTTTTATCATGGAATATAAAGGATACTATATATATGCTTCTATTACTGAATTCGCTATAAACCTTTCCTTGGATTATAATGTGCCAATTCCAATATAGTTTTCTCGTTTTTTTCAGGAAGCTTAGAGCCAGGGAGATTGTGTATTTAGACCTGCCTAACCCAGTTATGGAATTTTCTACTTGGAAATGTGTGGCAATTAAAACATGGATGAGCCCTGATTTGACAAGCCAAAGCAATTTGGATCACATCAATGCACTTGAAAGTGAGAACCATTCTCTATAGACCCTCTGTGACCTATTTTGGAAGAACCTTCCATTTTTATTCTGTGGAATGTGGACATAATTTCAGGCCTGTGCCAGTTAAACAGTTGGGTAAACATGCAATGTGTGCTGCTAATAAACGAGGAGGTATGTTTTGGGGAGCTATAAAAAGACTCATTTAATGATGTGCATACAAATTTTGAAATGCATCGGTCACTATAAAGGCTCAGAAATGTAAATTTCCCTAAGAAGGGTTTTATAGTTTACAGTGATTTTCCACTTGGCTGCTCTTGGCCGGGCCTTGTTGCTGTCCGTTTTCCATTTCTTTGGTTACATCCCTAAGCCAATGGCCAAACTTTAAATTATGCTAATCAATCAGGAACCTGGGAGCTTTTCAACAATAATTCTTCCAAACAGGAGAAAGACTAATCTGAAGCTATTGCCTTTTTTTCTTATTTATTCTGTAAGCCAGTCTTTATAGTTACTTGATAGTGTTATTGAGTCGTTTTATGGTGCAGCTTTTAGAAATTCAGTGCATCATTGCTGAATAATCAGTGGCCAGTTTAATAGGAACACCCAACCAATACCAAGTGGGACCCCATCTTGGTCAGAAACATTCCAGATTGGTGGCAATAAATTCATGCTTGCCAACAGCTAGTTCCATCTCATCCCAAACAGGCTCTATTGGGTTCGAGGTCTGGGGACTGTACTGTGTTGGCCATTCAAGTCACTGTCATGTTCCTGGAACCTTTCTGAGATAATCTGTGCTTTGTTACATGGTGCATTATCCTGCTGTGATGAAGGGTAAAAACTGTAGCCATGAAGGAATGCCCCATGTCAACGATAATGTTCAGATATGCTGTGGTGTTCAAACGGGACCTCATTTGTGCCTGGAAAACATTCCTTACACTATTACACCATCGCCTGTACGTTCACACAGACACGACAGGTCCATGGACTGCTGTTTAGTCAAATCCTGGCTTAATCGGGATTCATCGAACTGTGCAATGTTTTTCCACCCTTCAATTGTCCAGTTTTGGTGATCACATGCACACTGGAGCTGCTCTTGGTAGAACCTTGTGTGGTCAACAGCTTCAATAGCCCATCCGTGACGAGGACCGATGACTTCTGCGTTCTGCACACCCCTGTTGTGCTGCGTTATTTTTGTGTCGCCTGTTTGTCCGCCCGTTACCGTGCACAATTCTTGCCATTCCCCTTTGATCTCACGTAACTGAATGCCTCGATGCATTATAGCAATCCATGGCTACGTGACTCACTGTTTGTGGGAGTGATCTATTTTCATGAACGGGGTACAGTTCCTAATAAACTGGCCACTGAGTGTATAATAGCTTACTAATAATGTATGTAGATAAAAAACAAATAAAAAAAACGTAGTTAATAAATTTGCATTGAACACAGAGTCACTAGAAGATTGTAGTGCAGAATACAGGCCAACAAAGTTAATGGTTAAACTTCTTGCTAAGAATGTCAACAAACTGCATGCTGGTATTTTTTTAGTGTTACATTACCATGGACATAGAGAAATGCTGTAGAAAAGATCTAAGGAGAAATAAGAAAATTACGAAGAAGCAGCATTTCTATCCTGGCATGTCTAATGAACTGGCACTGGTAGATGTAGCCAAGGGAATGACTGTGACAGAAAATATGTTGACAGATTTCCATCACTGCGCAAGGCTGTTACTGGTAGTCTAAAAGGGCATTGACTCAGACGTGTCTAATTTAGTCCCAATTTAGCCGCTTTTGCTTCAGTATAATTGTCCTTTAGCATGAGCTATTCTGTACAACCCTCATGCATCGTGCACTTACTAATATTACATTTCCTTTGAAGGCCAGGAAAAGTGCATAATGGGTGGTGCTGTGGCCGACCACGAGAAAGTCATCTGTAGGCTTCACCGGACCGCGAAACCAAGAAGCGTAACGAACGCGCAATTCGATGTGAGTGGGCCCAGACAAAAATCCACGCTGCCTAGGACAGTTTGAACCTGGTCCGGAGCAAGCAATGGGAAACCCGGCCCAGGCAATAAATACTGCTGATCCCTCACGCGCGCAGTCAGGAGAGGGGGCTGAATGGGCACGTACGCTGCTTTCTGTCAGTGCAACCCGAAGGCCTGGGAACCAGGGAAGCGCTGTCCCTCACAACAGCATGGTCGCTCGCACACGACCATATGAAAACAATTGGTAGTAAAGGAGGTAAACTAGAAAAAAGAAAACGTTTCAGCTGATTTCTACGGATATTGGATGTTGCCACATTATCAATAACCTTTCCTTGCTATAATACATGCTATTTGAAAAATTTTAGTTTCAGGGTTAGATAATGTCAAGGAAACTGAATCTATTCAGTATGACATTGGCCACTGCTAGGGAGAAGGGGCACACTATGTCCAGCTCATATTTTTTACTATAATTAAATGAAAAATGGCTACATAAATAAGCTACTGGAGCAAGGAATCTGCATGAAAATATATCTATCACCATGACTTCCGATGGTCCGATATTCCAGATCTGTGCCAGAATTAAATACAATTTACATTTAATTTGTATTTTGTTTTTGAAAATTCTTGGAATGCATTTCTAGCGTATATATTTTGAGATGAGTGTGTTGTATTTCGAGGTGAGTGTGTTGTGTTTCGGGATGAATGCGTTGTATTTTGTGATAAATGTGTTGTATTTTGCGATGAGTGTGCTGTATTTCACGATGAGTGCGTCGTGTTTTGATGTGAACCATATAAGCAAATGTTATGCTAATCACACTGCTGGGGTACACTTGTAATTGTTGCCAACTGAAACGTAGGCTGTATAATCTACAGAAAGCTAGATCTGAGGAAATGTTTCTTTTTTGAGGTTAAATGACTAAATCTATCGCAGAACTGTTCTCTGCATGCCGCACACAGTACCCCTTTCTGGATAATTTGAAGAGAGGAAAATTATTTACCAAACTGCAAATAAGTTTGAACAGTAAAACTTTTGATGAATTCAAATCATTAAACATTATGCAGTGAAAATGTAAGTTGAAATGCAGTTGAACAGCATGAAAAGAATTAAATGTAGCTGATTCATGATTGTTCGGAAAGTGTCCCAGTCCCACTTTCTGTGTGCTGAATGTAGCTACCCCATGCTCTGAGAGCTTTCCTGACAGGTCAACACCAGATTAAGTCATTTAACCTCACTCTCAAACTAACCTTTCTTCACACATAGTAAAAATCTAAGCTGTACAGTAACACCGCACCTACAAGCCCAGCCAGGCAATGTGATAAGAATAAAATTTGCTTATAATGTTTACATCGAAATACAATACACTCGTCTCGAAATACAAAACACAGAAGATTTGAAGTAATTCACTCTAGAGCTAAATAAAATAAACAACTAAACACAAATTGCCTGTGCATTGTATTTCATAAAGTACATAATGTTTCATTTTGGCACGGATATCCTACTAAAAACAAAGCATGTTTACATTGTATTTCTCTGCACCATATTTCGATGTGTACATTGTATTTAATTTGGGCACGGATAATCCCCCACACCATATCAAACTGATTGGTGGCTGAAAACTCTAATTCATACAGAATTCATTGAATTATGCCATTTCACAAACCATTATCCTGTTTGCGTTAAACTCTTAAAGGAGATCGTTTTTAACAAGTTATAATATGGAAAAGAGCCAAGCCGAGAGCTTCATCTCTTCAGGGGTGGTGTCTGCAAGATTAATGGCCAAGTTGACATGAGTGATCCAATTTTAATGTGTTTTCAGAGGACAGAATGCCAGAAAATTGTGCATTATTTTTTTAAAGGGATGAGTCCATCCATCAAAGTCTCTTTACCAACTGCCGGGATGCATGGTGCGGCCCGACTCCACTCCCGGCACGTCGGTGCCAGGCCGTGAAACGACTCGAGCCTGAGGTCAGGCGCTCTCATCTCTCTCTGTCCACAACCTTCCTCCTATCTCGGCCTCCTCGGTTCCTGGCACGCCCAAAGGGGCTCTTAGCCACCATGCCCTCAAGCCTGGAGCCAACCATCGAAAGAAACTGCTTCCACATTTGGCGCTGGAGCTTCGAACAGGCAGAACCTTTAAAAACAGAAGCAATGTACCTAGGAATACAGGATGTCCACCATGAGAAATGGACCTGGGCTCAACAATCATTTAAATCCCACATAATTGTTTTAAATAAAATAAAAGCACAGGTTAGGATCACCATAGTCTCTTTTTCAAGAATTAGCTCTTCGGGAAAGTGGCAGTGGAAGGTGGAAAGTCCACATATTGTGATACTGGTAGAAAATATATGCAGAAAGGTTTTCTTGCTGTGTCTTCTCTTAAGCTCTTTACTTTAAATCAGGATTTAAACTGTTGACTCGCTATTAACATATGTTTGCCAAAGAAAAATGCCCAACTCCACATCTGTTCTAAATCTAACCCCATTAGTTCTGCAAAACAGATCAATTCCAGAACCAGATTGCCATTGGGCTAATTACACTTAGATAAAACGTGGGAGGAAGCAGAAGCAGGGTTCAATAAGCCAAGCAGACTTGCGATATCTACATATTAAATGTCCCGATCTTGAAGGCAATGGCAGCATGCAATTATTAATTCTGGCAGAACACGTAACATCTCTCCCTGTGGATGCTCCAGGAAAGGTCCAAAAGTTCCAACTTGGTATTTCAAAAATGTGGCTTCAAGTGTTTCACATTTCTGGAAATGTTTATTTGCCATTACTTTCCTTCTTTAATCCAAAGTCTGTATTTTTGAGATCTCAGGTAAATAAAGCACGTTTAATGGGCAGTAAGTCTTAGTATTAAAATGCATACTTGCAACTGTAAGATAATTCAGATGAATGTCACTAAACACATTCCTCCAGGACTGCCTCTGTTTAAACTATTTTTACGTCTGAGAGGTAGTACTAAAATGCTCACAAGCAATTAAAAACTGTTTTTTCCCCCTTTTGTTTGTCACCCAGGTATTATGGAAACATACATTAAAAAAAAGTTTATATCCTTAAGTTTTAAATATTTAACAATTTCCTTCTACTTCTCACTCTTTCGTGGAGCACCCTTCAGTGCTCTAGTTTTTGCTGTCAGCTCAGTTTTCCATAATTTAAACTATTAGAATATTAGGCTGACCAAGCAATAATAAAAAAATCAAACAATAATTTGATGGATATGCATTAATGCGAGATTTCTGAAACAAAAACTTTGTTAATTAATTCATTCTTCCAGGACTGTTTCGGTCTGATCTACTTTTATTTCTGCTTTTGAGATTTTCATTTGTATCATATACTATGAGCTTCCATAGAGGCTCAGTCAGTAAAGGCACTTGCCTTAATGCAGACTGAGCCCTATGAGCTGGAGTTTGCACGTTTGAATCCAGCTCATGTGAAAGGGAGACAATTTGAAGTATGCCCCGTGTGGTAGGTCAAATCAGCTAGCGAGTGTCTTCTTCTGGCTTCCTAGGTGCCTGCAGGCTGGATGTACTATTGAGAGTGACATGCCTCTCCTCCAATTGGTGCTGAGATGTGGCTCAAAGAAATGCTCTCAGATATATTTTATTTAAGGTTTTATTTACTTGAAATTATATTCCTTGATCCTGCTTGGCAGATAAAAAAAAGTATATTTCTTTATTTATTTATTTATTAAACATAGGTTGTAATCTAAAGAACTGAACCTGTGGAACATTCTAAAAGATTTTGTACAATGGTCTAGAAATCTCAGGTTATTCGCAGCAGGTGATTTGTAGTTAGGATTACTAATTAACTGTAAAATATGGCAAGAAGGACAAGAACTACTGCAAACTAAATCCTGACCAACTAAAAAAGTTTTAAAGATTTTTAGAGGTATATGTAAAAGCATGACTTTTGGGACATAACTGCCATTTAAACAAATGAGAAATTTGTAAAGGCAAAACTCATTGCCATTATGAAAACGTTGATAACATTACAAATTACTGGTGAGAAGTTCTGGGCATTCAGTTATGATAGCGGACCTCCTCATTCATTTTTCTAATAAACTGGCAAAAATGCTTAATATTCTCTCAGATGGCATTTAATGTCAATGGCAATTACATCGGGACCTCTCTGAGTGTCCAACTGCATATTCTTTCTTCCAGACGATGCACACTAGACACTTACAACATAGCACGTAATAGTTTTAATGTTAAATGCAGTCCTCCTATATGTTTCTCTAAGGTATGTAAAAATGCAACAGGTCACAATCAAGTCATCTTTACATGCTTCCCCGTGCATGCTTAACTATGAAATCAAATCCAGATGAAACATTTACACAACCTATTTTAACCTTTGAATTTAATGCAGAGGGATTTTAAGGAAATCCTGAAAGATAAGAGCATTCATCTGGAAAGGCATTTTATAGTCCTTAACAAAGTTCCTGTTTACCTTGGAGTCTTTATCTGCAGAACCCTCTCCAGTGAACAAGAGAAATGTGACTAGATTGTTCTTTTAAAGCTGTTCTAGGCGTTAGAATGGTTTCTTTTTATTGACAACTACATTTGTTGTGAAATAAGACATTAGTGTTTCTTTATGTGCCTTGCGTCAATCTAATATGAGCCTATATAATGCCCACGTGACCACAAACCATTATGGAATTACAGGGCTTTCCTGCTCAGTGTACAGGTTTTGGATTTGGAAAAAACAAAACAATTTCTACTCATTATTGTATTATGCTTTGATTTTTTTTGTTTTATTATATAGATTTCCTGTTTCACATACCTGGTCTAGTTAAGCGATTTATTTTTGTTTCTGACATATGGATTGATCACAATGCAAAAATCATTTTTTTTGGGAGGGTTGGCCACAAGTCTAAATGGGTGGGTCATAACAGAACCTAACAAGACGGGAATTTCCATTGTCTACATTCACTTCTGTAAGACCTGAAATCACACATTTTTGTTCCGTTTGGCATTCTTTTAATTGCCCCTAGCACCCAAAGGAGAGGAAGGTGACCCCAGACCTTACAGTAGAATTCTCAGCAGAGAGTGGAAACGTGACTCCCTAATTACGGAGGCCATGTAGACTTTTGGAAACCTTATTGGCGTTGCTGAGGCTAGGCTTCTTGAGGCCTCTTAAGCACCAACTACCGCCACTGCTGTCTGTTTCCTCATATTTATCAGTATTAGAATCAGCATGAAACGGAGCAGAGGATTTGTGAGTCCAAAAAAAAAATTCTTAAACTGGGATAGACAGAAAAAAACATACATTGCACCCCCAGAGGTTAATGGTCAAGCCGAGCTGCCAATCTGGTCCGCTAACAGGAAGTACCGCAAAGGCGCTTGTTTCTCCAGCTGGGCAGAAGAAAACCAACACAGGCAGAATAAGTTCTACTGACCAGCTGAAACTGCCACACACACACACACACACACACACACACACACACACACACACACACACACACACACACACACACACACACACA
>JAOYSI010059979.1:10649-34406 GCA_025775065.1 Hiodon alosoides
ATGATGATGACGATGATGATGATGAAGTATACATAAAAATAATAGTAATATGGTTACCATTTCTAGTACTAAGAGAGAATATTGAAGAAAGTACTACTGTCCACACCGGTTGGGCCGTGGTTGCTGGGGTTTGGGCCGACAGACAAAGCCAAAAAAACACGACTGCCTGTTTTCAAGAAGAAAAAGGAAACGTCACTGAGTATGGAGAATGGCTGGGAATGAGCCTAGGGTCAGCCACTTCTGTCCTGTGATCCCATGCTGCCCGGAGATCAATGATCCGTCTCGTCTCGCTCTAGGGACCCAAATGAACGATGAAAGGGCAGAAGCAGAATCACCGTGCTTGGTCTGAACTTGTGTCCTCAACTCCTGTTTGGGTTTATTAAAAGTTGAATCGCATAATTAGTCTACAAAAGCCCTTATATTTCATTCATTTATTACTTTCCTTTCATCTACTGAAAATTTTCCTGAAGTTTTTTTGTGTTAAAGCTTACATTTTTGCATGCTGCCTCTGGCATATCTTTGAAGTAGTAGTCGGGTCTTATGAAATTTTAAACAGACAGAAATGAATGAAATCCTGTAGTGGTTATATTCCTCCATTTGCAGTTAAGGGTCCTTACCGTGCTCTGCTCATTTGCTTGTAGTACCAGCACTATTCCTCTGGGGGGGTGTCTCATGCTTTGCTGAACTGCACTGAGTAAGAAACTTATTCAAGGGAATACTTTCACCCCCAATGCAATCCAGCCGATGTTGAAGTGAGGTCTAAAGTTGACATTTCAAGTGCACATCTTGATGGTCAATGTAGTTTATTGTTCCAAACTAAATTTTTATATGTATGTATAAATGTATTAAATTTACTAAATTATATAAAATTATTTAGTTTTATCTCCAATTACGAGTTGTGCTACTGCATCTCGCTGCAAATTGTGCCACCACACACCATCTGGGTGAGAAAGTACTACTGATCCCCGCTTCCACTCCAGGTGCCTTCGTGTCCCCTGTTTTGTTACACGGTGCAGGCTACGCGATCCCAGACGAGGGGTTCAGCGGCGATGGGACTGCCAGCCTGGAGGTGCTGGAGAAGACAAGAGGACTAGCCTAGAAAAGCCCTGCCAATTCCCAACCACCCCAGTCTGGCCTTTCTCTGCTGGTTATGCACTGCCTCCATGCTCTCCTGGTCACAATGGAGAAATGACAAGATCTGGATACCAACCTGCAAATTCCACATCATAGGGTTCCGCCTGTGCCCAGGCATGCACCTTTAATGACTGAGCCACATAGGAGGCCAACTTTAAAAAAACGTTAGTTAAAAAAAAAAAAAATTGGGAATCAACTTAAGTACTTTTTTTAAAGGGATGTGTCTTTCTGCACCCTCATACCATTTGCAGTTCCAGTGCCTTTACCACTGCACCCACATTACCTGTGTGCTTAGGTCCAGTGCCTTTACCACAGCACCCCTATTATCTGTATGCTTAGGTCCAGTGCCTTTACCACTGCACCCCTATTATCTGTATGCTTAGGTCCAGTGCCTTTACCACTGCACCCCTACTATCTGTATGCTTAGGTCCAGTGCCTTTACCACTGCGGCCACATTACTCATGTACTTAGCATTATATTCTTGATGGTGGTCAGATATTGACCCTGTGTTATGGCCTTTGTGTTATGTATATTTTGTTATCAAGTATGTACAACATGCAGTATGTTTTTAGTGGTCCCACTGACTATGTGCTATGTCTGCGCATTATGAATTGGCTTGCTTGTGTTTGTGGATCACGTCATAACTACACGCTGTTGTGTTTGCTCCTCAGTCCACAGTGGAGTAGTAAATGGACTGTCTTTCCACCCATCTGGGAACTACCTCATCACGGCCTCCAATGACTCCACGCTGAAGATCCTGGACCTGGTGGAGGGACGACTGCTGTACACTCTGCATGGACACCAGGTACACCTTTAGGACAGCCAGTACACCATTCCTCAATGCGGTACCATGCAGGGATGCCCTTTGGTTTGGCCTCACTGATTGCTGTACATGAAATTTTAAGAAATGTTGATGCAGATTTTTACCATGAAACAATGGTATTGGGTGTGTGATTCATTGTGGCGAACAGGGCAAGTAGCAATGCAAACCCAGCACATTCTTGGCCGCTTCTGTAACGGGTTGGAATCCCTAAAAAAATAAAAACAAAAGTAAATAAAATAAATTTCTGCCATCGCCTAGTTCTTAGTTCTCATATAAAATGTTTAAACCAGTCGGTTATGAACTTCGGTACCAAAGGCTTCCTCGAACATATGTGAAAATCTGTCGTCACCCCCCCTCCCCCCACTTCGGTTTTCTCTCATTAGTCTTTCAGACGGAACGCATCAGATTTATTTATGCTGGGCTTCCCTTTTTGTAGTTTGTTTGAATTTTGTCTCTTAAAGTGTATTTAAAAAAATAAATGTCAAGGAAACCGCCCACCCGCTCCGTGAGTCATCATTCTGGGAGCCATCAGCCTCCTTCTGTGACTCTTTTCATATGTTAGCGTGCTGACTGTGAGCGGCCTAGCGGAGGCAGCCGGCGTGCACGGCTGAAGGCCGTGACCCTGCCTTTAGGGGGAAAGGTGGTAGGTAGCTGTGCTGTGTGTTGTCCGACGCCACCGTGTACACGCTCTGAAGAATGTGCTTGGGGTAAACGGGAGGGGATGGGGAGGCGGCTGTGGAAATCTGTCGGCTCGTCAAGTCTGACGCTGGCGACCAGAAGGGAAAACCCAAAGCAAGTCCCCATAGAAACTTCTGGATTAGATGGGTATTCAGGGCCTTAAAAATCCTCTGGGTCTCAGATCCACACAGAGGAAAATGTAAAAGGGGGGGGTGGAGGCGGTACAGAGCCTAAGGATGAAATATTACTTTCATGAAACGTGGAGTTATTGGATGTTCAATTTAGTGAAAATTATCTCCTGGCTGTGTTAAGCGAAGTCATAAAATTTTAATTTATTTTCCTAATTAAAAAATAATTTTATTATTTTAAATGAAACATTAGAAAAAGCATTCCCCACACTCAGGCCCTACAATCCAGTGTTAATATATATGCTTTGCTTATCATGACTATTATTTTGAATAAGATGTTCGTATGTATGTAATAATTTAAGAACGGTAGATATCTCCTCTGAGTAAACCATGAAACCTGCTGTGGTGTTTTTCACTGTACGTTTGTCAGACATGGTAGGCGTTGGAAAAGCTTTCACATATGCTTGGCCGCAAACAAGAAGTTGTTTCTGTTAAAACACGGACTGTGGCTGCTGTGGTGACATGCGGGGACAGAATGGGCACTCTCTACTTCTGCCTTGCATCCCTTTTCCCTGGGATCTCATTCATTCAAAGCCGACGCCGTCCCTAACAGATACGTGGATCCAGTCTTTCTCTCGGCTCCCCAATGAAAACATCTAAGGGTGCTTTCTGAGGAATCTAGGTCATCACACCCTCCTACTTGTGTAAGGAATTGTGTGGTGTGGCCAAAATGATTTGGTTGCGATACAGGTAGGATGTTCAGCGTGGGCTGTAATAGAGATGGATCAGAAGGGTAGCATGTACTAGGTGAAATAGTTGCACAGCAGCTGGAGTTTACTGGATGATTTCGGCAATGGAGAGGCTGGCTGTCGTGACTGCCATTCATCTGATGGAATGATGTTTTTTTTTTGTCTGTTTAATCACTGTTGGTCTGGGCCACAGAATACCTGACGCCCACCAGATGCATGGGATAGGGCATATAATGTGTAAATAAGAGGAGGGCTGCCATGCTCTTGGAAGTTGCAGTGATGGTACTAATTATGTCAACACCAAAGTTACGTTGTTACATGAGATATACTTGACTGCAGTAATGTTATTTTTAGATTAGTTTAGCTCAGGACATAGAAGTAGACATTATCTTTCAGCCACGTAGCTACGAGAAAAAGACCATTAACGAGCTCTTTCCTAGCACTGAAGGCATTGCTGCTGGGCCCCAAGGCAACTGGTGGAGCTAAAGGACAGAGTAGGAGTTCGTGTGGCACGTCTCTCCAGGAGCCAGCTGGGTTCAGAGACCTGTCAGACAGTTCTGGCGATGCTACGGAATCAGTGCGAGAGGCCATTAGTCACCATCGAAAAATATAACGGGCTGTTTCTCTGCTCCCCATGTGGCGGTCTGGCCCGTTTTTCTCCGGTGGTCCTACCCGACCTTGGGTGACCTCCAGGGCAGCGGCAATCCGCCCCCGGCCTCGCAGGCGGACGGGCCCTCGTAAGCTTGGGCTCCGACGTAAGCGCTCCTGTCCACGAAGGGTGTGTGGAATGCGAGCTGTCAGCCGAGGGCTTCTGGTTAACATGAGTTTACATTCCTGCCTGTGATTACAATGCTGGCGGCCCCCGCCTCTCCACCCCCTCCAATGGCGCGCTCTGGAGACGCTGGCTGTGATCGGTTACAGGTAGGACACGCTGTGCCGGTTTAGTCTCCATTCGGTACACTGTGTCCTCGACGCACGGAGCGTCCGCCTCTGTTAGTGACGCCCTGCCCGGATGCGTTCATCTGATTGCAGGAGATCTAGAATGTGTGCGCGTCATTCCTCTTGGCACTGCTGAATCTCCAGAACTCAGATCTGCAAGAGTTGTCAAACACATCAGCCCTCACGTTGGCTACTTAGTCTCATTTTTGAATAGCAAAATTGCAAGTGCATTTCTAGCTTGTGCTCATACTCTTTCTCATACGTATAATCCATCCGTCCTCTCTGGTTTTAACTTTAAACTTCTCATATATGCTGAATGCAAGCATCACCGTCCCAAACTGTGGCCTCCACGTGCTTCTCGTGCTGTTATTGCGGTGGCGTCGCAGGCCAGTTGCTGGACCTGTGACCTCTCGGTTCCATGCTAAGATACTGCCGTTGTGGCCTTTAAAAAAGGAACTTAACCCAGAGTGCTTCACCAGTAACCCAGCTGTGTAAACAGATCTGGCGTTGATATTCTGCCACAGATTAAAATCTCATCAACGCGTACGTATGTGCTATACCTCCCAGGTACTGATAAATGTGAAAAGGACTGGTGCAATCTAAATTATTAGCTTTATTTATTTATTTTTTCTCCTGGTGTTCTCCAGCCTTGCAAAAGGCTGCTTTTAATACAGTTCTCTATTTCATTTTAGTGTTCACAAATCTGCATTTACATGAAGATTTATTGAGTGAGCCTCCAGCTTGGTCACTGAGAGGAAAAAATGTGCCTGGGCTATTCTTAGATTATAAAGAACAGTTTTGTTGTTTACAGTGCTGATTTTTAAAGTGTTGCTTTAAAAATCTAAATATTTAAGATGGCATTTATTTTTTTGGTAATACTTATTTTAGAGCTGGAGGATGCCCCTGCCCACTCTGTGCCCCGGGGCTCTGCGCTCGCTCTACCTGGGGGGGACCTGCGTTTTAAGACGGCCTTCTCCTAAGTGGCAGGATCCGGAGTAGGCGTTCCTGAGGGCCTGTGTCCTGTGGGATCTTTCGGAGCCGTGACTCACCATGACTCACGCCTGAACCAGGCACCATAGCCACAATCACTGAGGCTTGCAGTTGCCGGGAACAGTGTCCACTAGACACGGCTAATTGCTATTTATCGGTTTTTTTTGGGTCTTATTGAGAGTTTGTGGAGAAAAAAAGTCATACATGTGTATCCAAATTAGGCCTCTTCTTATCCCCCTGTCTACTTAGCTCTGTCACGGCATAGAAGAATGCATAATTGATTTTGGTGTATGTGGGTGAAAATTAAAAGGTCTTCGTGTTAGCACGCATCTCCCCCCCATTCTTTGAAACAGTCTGCAACATTGTCAGAATACGTTATTTAAAATGGGTAGGCAGCTACCTAGGTCTCATTGTATTCAACTCTTGAGATTGAACGGGCAGGTCAAAGGATCGAAATTTGTTTGTATGGGGCCATGGTCGTTCACCAGACACGCCGATATGAGAATTCCAGAAGCAGCGACCACCCACTACCCTAAAAAGTCACCAAATCTGCGGGACGCACAATTGGATCCAATTTGGGACGACCACGGGACACCATGGTTATGTCGTTGGCCAATATCCTTGTGACGCTCCTTCGACATCCTGAGTCCATGCCCAAAGAAATGTCACAAAAAGCTATTGAAGACTGCATTGAAAGCGTAATTAATCAAGTAATCTTTCTCACGGAAATAAGAATATCAATTATTTAATGAAAACTTTAATATGAAGTATCTTACCTTTTCATTTAATTAAATGATCTCCCAAGTTTAACCGTGCTATAATTGCATTTAAGATTGCAATTATCCAGACTGCTGTGAGACTTGAGATGGTAACAAGATCTTTGGCCAAACCCTAGTATAACTTTGGCAAGATCACCGGTAATTCCTCATTGTAACCTAGCTTGTTTCAGTTTTGTTTGATCTCTGCACGGTGCATCGGCGCCGAGCTGCCTCCTGGATCAGGCTGCGGTTCTGTGAATCCTGGAACCAGTACTGTTGCCTGTGTCTGGCCGGGGGATGGGACCGCCCTGGGCTGGCTGGATGATTCTAGGATCACAGGGCCTGGCTGCTGTAATGTGGCTAGCTGTGTGCCTGGGTTTACTTTACACTTAGGAATAACTTCCGTCTGTTCTACAGTTGTCAGTTAGTATGATGTCTGTAACCGGGTGTTCACTTGTTAGAATCCCGGCTTTTAAAATTTAGAATAAATGGAATAATCCTTAAAAGTAACCATGGCAACCAGCATCCTAGTTTTTGTTGGTGTCTCTGAGGCTTTTTCAGCTCTGAATGTAAACAACGACGACGCTCGGTGAGCAAAGTGTATTTTCACACCTGCAATACTATAATAGGAGATTACTTACAGTGAATGAAATGACAGTTATTTAAGTTTTATCTCTCAACACTGTCCTGCTTTAAGTTAAAGCCAGTGTTGTCTTCAGATCTGCTCAAGCTGTGGATGTTGCTTACTCATAAGAAAGGTGGTGACTGATGGCTTATTACCCTCGGGAATGTTGAGATTTAAGCCATTGTGTGGTAATTCATTAAATTGTTGAACTACTTTTTCTTTTCTCTTTTTAAAGTTTTTTCTTTGTTTGATTTTTGCTAAATCACGACATACTTTTTTTTGTGGTCAGATGAGCAGGCCTATACATTTGAAATGCTATTGTCATTATGATCAGTGCCATTGCGGGTTTAGAAAGCGATGATTTGCAATCGACTGTCATTGTTGTAGGTGTACTTTCACTACACTGTGTCACTATCCGTCCTTTAGAGGGGCTTTGTTTGGTTTTTAACCGGCTTTCCGTTCTTATGGCAGAAAATAATTTGATCTTATTATGTAAAAAAACGTGGTACGTGGATCCGTTTTTGGAAGCTGGTTTGTTAATTTTCCGGGATTTCTGAAGTCCGTGTAGATGCCAGTGAAATCGGCAGTTCTCACGAACTCACCCTGAGCTGTAAATTGGAAATGTTTTAATGTAGAATGTGGGTTTTTAACTCAGTACCCTGTAAACCCCCCACCTCTGTTTCCCCAGGGCCCGGCGACATGTGTAGCTTTCTCAAGGACGGGTGATTTCTTTGCCTCAGGTGGCTCCGATGAACAGGTAACTCTTTATTCTTTCTCCTCTCTGCTGCCTATTCAAGTGGTTTTAGAGGATTGTGGGTCCTTAATGGACTGTGTGTTCAAAACCAAACATTTCAGTATCAGCGGGAATACACGATTAAAGCAGGAAATTTACGGACATTTAAACGTGATATTTGTTTTGCTCAAGATCAAATTATGTAATCATAGTATGACGCAATTCTTTATTCAGTTATTCTCTATTATTTTAGAGATTGTCCTGCCGTGTTATAACGTAACGTCTATTCTGTCTATCTGGGAACGGTGAAGCTGTGAGACTCTACTACAGAGTCCCGTCTGCCCGCTCCACTCCAACATGTGACTAACCCCCTTTTGTTTCCAGCTCTGCAAAATGCTTTTTTCTTCCCTGGCTTTTTCAGAGACGTGACCTTAAATATAACAGATAATCAAGCATCTGAAATCTGAATGATTTCCCTACTCAGAGTCCAGTTTTTGTGCAGTTCCCAAGCCTGCGCTGTGTACGCGTGTGCGCGCACATGTTTCTGTTCGTGTGCATTTGCAGGCGTGGGTGATGTTGAATTTATGGTTCTCTGTATGCGTTTGTCTGTACGTGTTTTGTGCTATTTTTGAGTAAATGGGATCAAGTGCTCTGCAGATCCAGTGTTATCAAATCGAGCTGTAGAGCAGTTAGTGAATCAGATACCTCTCCTGTCTTTCTGTACACTACTTCCAGAACCGATTTATGAAAAGCTTTTACTTTTAAAATATTTAACACTTTTTATTGGTTTTCTACGTTTTGTACGTTTTTCTTCAGAATGGGGAAGCGGAAAGTTGTTTCTTAAGAATTAAGATTTGCCTAAGAATAGGTATTTTTTTCTTTCTTTCTTTCTTCCTTTTCTACCTTTTTACAAATGGCCCTTTGTAATACGAGCTCTGGTTTAATGTGGGTTCCAACAATTGAGGTCCATGCTTTTCTGAGATGAGCTCATTTTTAGAGAGGATGTGATTTATTCTCCTGCTACGTGAACATGAATAAAGCTGTCGGAATTCAGGGCACTTCCTCCTTCATTTAATCCTTGTTATTTTATTGCATTGTGACATAAACCGCTTAAGCTTGCCAGTAAACATGTTATTGAGGAAGAAAGTTTTTATTTTGAAGACTGTATAGGGGTTCGGTTATAGACCTTGCTTCCTCTGCCCTGTGCGGCCCAGGTGATGGTGTGGAGGAACTTTGACACAGCAGATTATGGGGAGGTGTTGAGGCTGCAGAAGAGAGCCAACAGTGTGGACGGAGATCCCTCCTCCAGGTCTTGGTGCCGGACCGCCGTACCCTCCCATTCACACAGGAACCAGGTAATGTGCCCGGAATTTCCCAGGAGAATGGGGTTGAGAATTATAATAGAAAGTAAGGGCGCCTTGGGTTACTACATAGCTTTTGAAGGTATTTCAGGATTTCTGTTCCTTTTGCAGTGTATCCTGTTCTAGTAACTTAAGCATGGCTGTTAGTGTTTTTATTGAGAAGTTATCCAGTGTTTCAGTGAGGCCGAGGTTTTGCATCGCACGACCGGTTTCCTTACGCAAGCGTCTTATCAGGCCTAGAAATCTCCCCTCTGGGAAGACTGCTTTCCAGGTTGTGATACTGTCTGTCACGCATACTAGATCCTTCCTGTGTTATAAAAAAAAATCAAAATAATGATGATTTGTGTGCCGCCACTAGCGTTCCTGTGGGTTGATTTTGGCCAGAAATGTCTGGCTGCTATAGATGGGGCAGAGGCTGATGTTTCAGCACTCCGTATGCTGGGCATTACCCTCGATAACACAAGTGTGTTTTGTTTTTGGCCTCTTCATGCAATCACCTGCACCGTTCCTGAGCCGCTCGTTCCTGGATACACTCCGCGGTTTTCCGCGCTCCCCAAACGCCTCGGGGCGACCCTTGTCGTAGCCTGCAGCTGGTTCCCCTGTTGTATTTACAAGTAGAAACTTGCTGACGGCTTGTCCCAGTGAGGGGGTGGGGGGGCATCCTGAGGACATCGTTTAGGGGCGCGCCTGGGTAAGTGACGCAGGGGCGATGTACGGGAGGACGTAGGAATTCTACACTGTCCCCCTCTCTGCGATGTCCGCTTTTTAGCCAATTAATACATTATTACTTCAAGTTCACGTACTAAACAATTTAGTTTTTTAAAGATATATATATTTTTTATTCTGCGCATTTATCCAGTAGTCTTTAAACACAAATAACCTTCCATTTAAATTTTGTTCTATCTGCTGTAAAGTTTCTTTATATGGCTTGAAGTTGATGTGGTATTGATTTCGGTGTGGCGACTGTTATGGTGGAAGAGGAGTGTAAATCTAGTCCCCTCTGATCAAACATATCGGCCATGAGACCTCCCCTAGGCCGCTTTCCGAGACGGGAAGCCATCTGGCTGAAAGTGTTGCATAACCGATAATTTATTCTGTATGTAGCTCTGAGTTTTGTGATTCCGCCTGATGCAGCTAGCAACCTAGTGTCAAGTAGCCAAGCGCTAACGCTTTTATTTTCCCCCTCTGATGAGATGGCCAAGATGGCTTAAGATTTTGGTTCAAGACAACTTGGTGGGAGTCCATGAAAACGGCCTCTTTAAAGTGATATTTTCATCCCTGGCGGACCGGTAGAAAACGAAGACAAAGCCGCATGCTTTGCCACAGCAAACTTCTGTCGCCAGAACCAAGTGGTTTAGGTTAGGTTTAAACAGATAAGAACCCCCTTGAGGAAAAGGCGTGGAATGTGTGCTGCCCGCGAGAGATGACCCGTGGACCCGTGTAATTGCCGACGGACACCATCTGTGTACCGGGGTGGGTTCATTAGCGCCGGCGCGGGGCGCCTGCTTGCCCTGTAACGAGCGCGTGTTGCTGGGTTTCTCTCTGCATCTGGATTTGTCAAGCGGTTGCCTGGTCTTAAAAAGATTGGGAGCCAAAAAAAGCATTTTCATTTTCCCTTACCTGTTCTGTTCTGTTGTGGAAAGGTCATTATGCCCTCTGAACAGCTAGGTAGTGTAAATTGCGTTCATTCTTCTTCTGTATGTTGTCCTCCCAGTCACCTGAAAATGTGTATACCACTCGCTTTGGTTTCAATAGAAACTCTCCTACGCATTCAGGGCGAGCAGATTTCAGATTTCAGATTTCCTGTTTCGTCTCCACTTTGTTCTGAGAAGAATTGTTCATTAGGGTTGTGGATGTGTGTGAGTGTGTTGTCTTGATTTCCCCTTAAATTCACGTGCTTCCCTTTTTGCAAGTGTCACCCACCACGGGGAATAAAGATTGTGCCTGTGTCAACCTCCCCCTTGATCACATTATTCACGTTCAGGGTTTTTCTGAGGGTAGCCTTTGGGATTGCAGTTTCAGCATGTATAATTATTCACACAGAGAACCATATTCCATATTGTGACAGCCTCAGAACTTAGCTATAGCCGACATGGCAACAATACCCTACTCCACCATGTTCGTTGATGGAAATGACTAATTGCAGGGGTTTTCACTGTAATTCAGTTTACAGAAATATAGGTTACTGTAAATAGATAGCTTTTTAAGATTGATTTTACATTCTAATCCCATATATTAAGGCTGTTCTACAGCTCTTTAGAAATGTTCTTTCTGCAGGGAAGTTAACCTATAAAATGGTTGATTTAATAGAAATGACTTGTCCATTGAAATGATTTGTTACTGTAATTAATTTTACAGAATTATACTGTAAATATTGGCAACCAGCCTTTTTGCTGTTTGTAAAACATTTTTCAGGAGTTAGTTTTTTGTACTGGCCTGAACTAAGGGGGGGGATGCTTTTTCCCCTCAGGAGGAGCTGGAGGAAGCACGGCTGAGGGGGCACTGGTCCTAGACGTGTTTTTTAAGTGAACCCATTTCAGGTTATTCTTTGCCTTGACCTGTCGGACAAGCATGTGTAACCCGGTGCTGGACCGGTTTTTTGACCTGTGTAGACCGCCCCCTGCTGTTGATTTTGCCCTGAGCTATCCCATTTCTGAGTAATTTCTCTCTTAGGTCTTTTATGCTGTTCTCTTCGGTAATGGAATATCACTACCGAATGAGCAGTCAGACTCCACAGCTTTGGTGCAGGCTCTGATCCTATTGCATTTAAAGCAAATGTATACAGCCTCACACATATACTGTTGGAACGCTTTACAGTTGTTGCACCTACAATTGGAAAAATTGAATTCAGTTTGTGTGGATCGACAAGCAATATGTTTTATGCCTTATGGGAAAGTGAATTATATTACCAAGTGCCCTTCTTATCAGCTCATTTGTTTACAAAAAAAAAACGAGCGTAGCAAAACATTTTTTAATTTTTTTATTGCCTCGTTTACATTTTGAAATAAATTCTGCTGTCATAGGTACAGTGTACCATATGAAAAATCAAATCAACTGTTATTTAAAAAAACAACAATGTTTTTGACATTTGTGCAGATCTATTGGGTTGAGGAACAGACCATTACTGGTGTTTAAATATTAAGAACCCTTATCAAATGTCAATGTCGTCAAGAGGGCAGTTTGAGGGGGCAATGGGTTTGGCCATGAGACAGACGCAGGTTTGCCGGTTTACGGTTTCCCGGTTTTACTGCGGCAGTGTTACTTACATCAACAAGGGCACCGCCAAGGTTTGTTCCCCCCCCCCCGCGGTGAGCTCACGCGATTATTTCAGGACCCGGGCGATGTGCAAGTGACCCCCAGTTCTGCCGGCTTCTACTCTTACACAGATCAATAGCATTGAGCTCTTAAGCGATCCCCTCTGCCAGTGACCGTAAAAAAAAAAAATGCTTTGCTCTTCCCTTTCAAATAGGGAAATGACCCATTAGTGACGGTTCACGTTTCCCACGAACCCAGAAATACCTGAGCAGATACACCGGATTCACCAAGAGTGCGTCTGACGCTGTGCCTCATAAATCTCATAAAGGCACGCAGAGTCCGATGTCCGATGTCTACAGAAGTCGAGCGTTGTCTGGAGTGTCTTGCCCGTTTTTTTCACCTTTTGAACCGTTTTGAGATCAGAACTTTGCCTTTGCTAAAAATATTTTTCTTGTGGTTGTTTTAATTGGTTCTGTGTAAGAACTTAAGTGAGCCCAATTTCCTGTGGAAGCTTTTGACTAGCGTCGCCCTCTCCCAGGTCCCATTCAAATTTCCCATCTCTTCACTACTAAAATGAAACGCTGTTTTCTGTCTGTTGTGCGCCACGGGCACAAGGCAAAAACGGTGATCTCAGCAGCATCACGGCTATTGTTGATTAGTCTCCGGGTGGAGCTAATGCTATGCTATGTGCAGGGTTCTGCCACAGTATGGCCTGCTTGTTTGATAAGCTTGGCTGTTGGTGTGCCGTGCGGTCATACTTCGGTACCCGCATCGCCTGTGCTGTATGGTACTCTAGACACGTGATCATGGGAAATAACCTTGATCTGTGATACGCGTCGTAAACCGTTAAAGTTTTAACTCGCCTTACGACAGTTTCAAAGCTGTGAACCCAACTCTGTCAGCAGTTCAATAAAAATAGTTTCTCAAAGTTTCTTTCCAGTTGAAACGGGCCCCATGTTAGAAAAGAGAACGTTCCACCAGTCTGCAGCGTGACCTAAGAGCTTGCCAAGGGCTGATGGCCACTACTCTTGCGTGAGTTGCACAGGGCTTGGGCTTAAAAAAAACCCCTCCCTTTTGTGAGCAATGCTCCAAATTTCAGAAGAGGGCACTGGCTTGGGATCAGCCGTTGACCGGTTTGCATTGTATGTGACAATCCAGGAGACTGTATCGATGATCGTGTCTATCAATGTACTGGCACTGCTCAGATATTTTTCTGTTCTTGGGAACCATGTTGCTACCCATGTCTTATTTTTGGATATGTGTATTTAGGAAGTAGGGTGTCTTCCAAATATTTCAATTAATCAGTCAATTTATTTTTAAAAAGTGCTATTCACGTGTTTCCATATCACAAAGACGCTTTACAATAAAGGGCAATGCAATATTTCCCAGGCCTGACCCCCCAAATCATGCCAGTGGTAACAGTGGCAAGGAAAAGCTCCCAAGGCTGGCAGGAAGAAACCTTGAGAGGAACCCGGCTTCAAAGGGGGAGCCCATCCTCTGCTGGCCGGCACTAGGAACTGAATTAAAGAATCTAATGTCCATAGTGTGTGCTGCGCTCCAGGAGAGGAATTGAGGGAATATCCAAAACATTGTGATATCCGGAGGAGAGGGGTGGGGGTCCAATCTTAAGGATCTATTGGTTTCTGTGGTGGGAGTTGATGCAGTCCTGCAGGAGGCCTCCAATGATGGTTTGAAGGAGAGAGATAACACTTTGTTTATGCTGACCTATGGATTCAGTATGATCTCAAGTTAAGTCATCTGAAAAGTGAAACATTGCGAGTGGTCACGGTTACATGTATCTATGGCAGCAAAACATAAACATACATATTTAAAATGCATTTTCTTTCACTGCCAGTATAAATTATTTGTTTTTGACCCGCTGAGCGTATTTTCGAAGTACAGCTACACCGAAATGGAAATGGAAGGTTACCATTGAAATGGAAGTTTTCGGTTTGACAACCTGAGCTCTGAGACAGATGTGACCGAACGCTCGCTGGGGGGGGGGGCTCGCTGTTCTGTAATGTGGAGCATTATGTCCGTCAGGTAAATATTCATCCTTTAGAGAACTCCGGAGACTGGGGGCTGCCAGTTCTTTGCCTTCTTATGAGAGCCATGGCGAATGTGATGAGGCCGGTATGCTTGGGGCTCATTTCTCATTTGAAATGGTATTTAAGTAAGCAAACGAGGCTGAGATGCAGTTAGCGTTCAGGTTTATTAAATGTATTTTGGGATTGTATGGTTTGGTGTAAAGTTAGTAATTTAACTCGCAGAAAACTTGTGTATTAAAGTGAGTAATAAATTCCCACGTCTAGCATCTTTTAAATATTTGTATTTAATATTTGTATAAACTTGTATTTTCTTTAATTATTTATGGCAGGATTAAAAAAAATACTTGATTATTAATACTTTATTATTATTCTTAATGTACTTTATTATTTGTTTATTTTTTGTTATTCAAAAAAGCATTTACATACAGAGACTTTGCCATTTAATTTGCAACCTTACTTAGCGTTTTAAGCTTGTTTATTTCCCCTGGGGCAATGGCGACATAAGTCAGAGTTCTGCGACAGTGATGTATAGCGTTTTGATATTTTGAAACTCATTTCGCCAGCAGGTTGTTGCATGCGTGCATTATTCAGATTATCTGAATTCCAGGCGTTCAAGGTGTTCGTTCTGATGCGCACACCCTGCTCTTTGCAACCAGTTTATTCTAATAGAAAAGAGCGACATAAATTATCGTTTACCGCTAGTTCTGGAGAGGGTTGGATTAAGAATCTGCGTCTAAATTTAGGAAACACCTGCCTATGTTGCGTGACTGCTTGACAGTTTTTTTAAAACGATAAAGTATTCAATTGTCTTGAGATCATCAAGCCTCAAATGGTTTATAACTGCACAGTGTTTCGTGACTTGTTTTGAAGATCCCAGCACACCCTTGGTTTTTAATGCCTGTCCACTCCGTCCGTGTTGTTTCCTTACCCCCACGAGGTGACTGGAAGCTGGGAACGGGTCCCCCCTGTCTGTCTGGCTGTCCGTCTGGCTGTCCGTGTCCCTGCTGCGCTGCATTACCCTGGAGCTCAAGGGAGTGCCAGACGAGCGCACGCTGGGACTGTCCCAAGCGGGAATCCTGCGGGCCACTTTCTCCCCTGCCATCAGCTAAATTTAGCACCACAGGGCGAAGGCTCCTCTTCTCGGTGACGCACAGTGGATTGCTACCTGTTCCATGAGTTTGCTCTCCGGCACCTGCAATGGTTTTATATTTTATTTAGTTGCTTTTGAGTATTACCGTGCCATTCCCATTGTCGGATGGAAAATCCTACAGCCCAACATACCAGGGTTTTCTCATTGTACGCCGTTGGTAATTTATAGCTCTCAGCGTTTTTCTGGATTTAGTTGCAAATGATTCCCTTGAAAACAAACAGATAATGTGGATATTTCAGCTGGTTAGTTTTTGGACGGTTCCAGAACCTTAACCATGTGGCTTATTTCTTCCTTTTATGTTCTACAGAACTGGCTCGGTATGCTGATAACGTATTAGTCTCATAACATGTAAACCTGAAATCTCCATATTTTCACTTCCTCAGTCTTTTCAAAAAATGTTGATGTTTTGATGAAACGGTCGTTACTTTTCTCACAATGTTGGCAGTTCTAATTTGTATACAAACCACAGGATTTAGGATATGAATTAAATGTATAATAGCTTGGATAAAGTTACGCAACTTGAAATATCTCTTGCCTAAGTGAATGTTAAAATAATATAAGGTTATGACAGTACGACACTTGGAAAAAAATTGCGCTTGATCATTTTAGCTGCTATTGCTATCTAGCTTTCAATAGCTAGCTACCACAGGCTTAACTAAAGTTATATCTCAAGATATGAACGTCTATCTTGGAGGCTATGTAACTAATGTAGTGTTACATGACACTGACTAAGCTTAATACTAATGGCATCACTAACATTAAATATAACCACGGATTTCCTCCGTTATTTGCGGAATTAAGTTGACTACGAAAACAAATCCATTGTAAACTTTTATTTTTATTTTTGTTTTTTTATAAATAAATTGTATGATCTGTTATTGCCTCTTTTTTGGTTTTCAAATAATCATTAAAACAACGCTGAATGTGAGAGATTGACCAGGTTACTCTAAACTGTTAAAAACAGTTAATTCTATTTGTTATTTTTATTAATAGATGGAACACACACACTGAAATGTAGGACATCACAATACATAATTTTGTTAATGACTCAGTGATGTGTTAGTCATGACACACTGCTTATCAAACTTAGATTAGAATATTGCAGTCATATATGGACCGACCCCCCCCATTCACTTGTAAATTATTTACTTAAATTACATTAAATAAATCGTCATTAAATTCAGATGTACTCGCATTGTCCTTTACATAAAGAAAACACAATCCAAATCCATATCCAAACAGATGCCTGCTTTGTCAGTGGACATTATCCTCAGGGAACTTAATGCTGCTTTTACAATTCTGATTGAGTATTAACTTAAATACTGTTTAAAATGATTGTTTGAAATTTAGACATTTTAAATTTCACCTTTTTCTTTTTCTTTTATACAAGTATTTCAAGGAGCCCGTACCCGTAACCTGACCTGAGATTTTGCTCTCTTTCACATTTTCACTCATCTTCATTGTCTTTGAAGTCAGTATATTGCCTGCAAACATTCAGTAGCCTTGTAATGTTTTTGAGGAAGACGGCGGTAAGAAACTAGAGGGAGATCTGACGGTGTTCAATTTAGCAGGAGTCGCATTTTGTATGATGGTTTGGATTTGAAATGGTGAACATAGTGCTGCTTGTTGTTTGTGTGTATTTGAATGTACGTATGGTATGTGTTTATGTAGAGGTAGTAGGGAGATATGTTTATCAGCATTTACGAGAGTCAATCAAATCGCATGAGAGTGGCCTATCAACTTTTGCGATCACATTATGATTCTATGTTCTTGAAAAGATGTCCTGTTAGTTGCAGCGTTATCTGTTCAGAAGCATGAACAGAAATTGGCAGGTCCTCTTTCAGAATTCACATCGTAAAGGAATGCAGTCGTCTTATATTTATTAAGGCTGTGTATCAGTATTCCAACACACAGAAACGATAGTCTTTATTGATTGTGCATTGGAGGTACTGCAAAACCACCTGGAAGTGCAGAATTTTTGGTTGCTGTTTTATTTATTGTTTGGTATTCATTATTAATACAAGGCCTTTTATCCGAGTCAAGTATAAAAGGCCTTGTGCAAGAATCACATGTTGCAGTTGAGCAGGAAAACTCTATTTTTACAGCTGACAGATATAATGTTCTGACGGGCTTTTGTCATTCCCTGAGCTGGAACCGATCTGTTTAAGGAATCAATTTATTTTTAAATGAGAAGATGAGATGTTCTTGAAAAGATGTACTGCCAGTTACAGAGGTATCTTTTTCTGAGGCATGAACTGAAATTGGCAAATCCTCTTTTTGGCAGATAGATGTAGGAATGGCGTTGAACACCCAACACCGGAAACCTTAAGTAATAAAATGACATCTCTGGGGTTTTACTTTAGCCAAGGTGAAATCATAATGGAATCTGATTAGCCATAATACTGGAAATAATTCAGATTACGTTTCTTGATTTACTGAAAAAAAAAAGAATAGGTTTTTTGTAATTCTATGTAATTCGAAAGTTTGTCACTCGAAACTGCATTATGGCTTTTCTTTGTGCAAAATAACTGTTTTGGAAACGTTACTTAGCTAAAGGAGCATATGCATTTATTAGTATATAATGCAAAAGGGAAACCTGTAGATGATTTCAATATGAAGGCGGTATGTGTATAAGCAGTTGACCTGATTGATGGAAAATCTAGCCATTTCGTGCGCCGTAATTTTGAATTGCTGTATCCTTGCATTTTTTAGTCTTTGAAGCGTAGAGGGCTAGTAAACTTTGAAGTCCGACGATTGGGAAAGGTATACGAGTTCAGCGGCTTTCCAAGTTCAACGACTTTCTGAGCGGAGATCCCGTGTAAGGGGCCGGGCACGGTGACGCGCGCACCCAGGGGCTGACAGGCGACTGGGCCAGGCACGGTGACGCGCGCTGACAGGCGACTGCGGCGCGGCACGCTCTTGGCTCTCATCCTCCCTAATCTCCCTCCCCGCTCTCCGCATCTGCGTCGCTCTCCTCCTCACGTGCGCCGGCAGATGAGCTGCACAGCAGGCCTCCCACCTCCACGCAGGTGGGGGTTGGGTTTGGGGGTATTGCCGTAATCGCTGCCGTGATTAAAATCTTCACAACGGAGGTAATAACTCTGAAAGAGAGAGCCTTCCTCGGGAGCACGTTTGAAGGCACTGTTCTGCAGGTTGTGAACAGTGCGAAATCCACACAGCCCCAGTTGAAAAATTCTTCCCGTCGTTTTTTTCCCCTTGCAACCCCACCTCAGTGTGAAAAGGAGTTGAGCCAGGTGGTGAGGGCTGCAGGATCAGCAGTTTTTGTACACTAGAGGTCATGCACCGTTAAGGGACAATGTATTAGACCAGAAATCATTAGCACGAGTCAGACTGCAAATTTGAATCCACCCCCAAACCGCAGGATTTACTATTTCTATGAACTTGAGTGTATTTGAAGCTGCATGCTGTTTTAAATCAAATATATTTCTTTGAGGACATAGTTAAAAGCCTAATCTATGGCTCGACAGTCAAGCTGCGTAATTTTCATGGGTAAGGCTCCAGCCCCAATCAGAGTTGCTCTCGGTTTTTGTTCTGTTTTCATTCCGTTGCAGCGCTGCGCTGTTTTTACAGGCGCTGGATTCACTGACCTCGTGACACAGTGGCCTTAATGGGGCGCTCTCCGCTCGGCCGGTCGAGGAGACGCTGCCGTCGTCAGTGCGGCAGAGCGCGGACATAACTCACACGGTGCCGCTGTGCAGAGAGAAGAACCTGTACACACAGATGTGAATTTCTCTTCCCGACCGCATGTGTGGTTTTTTTCACCCCTCGTTGTGATGGTTTTACCGCTAAACTACGCTGTGTGCAGGCAGTGTCTTTTCTGTACAATGACGTATTGCTTGTTCCTCAGTATGTTCTGAAGTCTTATTGACACCGCTGGATACAGAATTGAGATCTGCACGTACCTATGAGCACATCCCGCTTGTGGTAATCCGCCAAACCCTTACCCAGAGTGCGCGTTTTTTTCACAACGGCATATGTGAGGGATACGCGGATGCCAGACTCATTTTTTCAAGGTGACCTTTGACTTTTTGGCAAAATGCTGCAATATCTCAAAGTTGACATTGTGCTGAAATTTAGTACTAGACTTATATTCATATAAATGTGGCACTAGGCTTATAGGGTAAAATTCAGACTTCATTTGATTTTGGTGAACATTGCCCAATTTCAATGTCACCTTATCCTTTTTAAATGTGTGGACAATTCATGTTTACTTGTACTTTATTGGCCTGAGAAGTATTGTATCTGTAATGCAACTTTGTGGCATGGACCCATACAAAATGCTGTTCAAAAAAGGAATTGATTGATTGACAGCGCACACATTCCCTAAAAATGTCAGGGAATAATAACATGGTCAAATTAGTGGTAATAACATTTTTATTTTACTTCTGTACATAAATTTAATTTCATACCTGTTTAAGTAAATGGTTTATATGGTTTCTTCAGTATTTGTATTTCGCTTGTTAGTCTGTATAATGGAATACTAAGATTGTTTTTGGCTTGTATAGCTTAAGTATGAGAACCTATATATATATATATATATATATATATATATGCCGTCTGTCATATTTATTAAATAATGTTATTGGATTGAAGTATGACCTTGTGCAACTGAATTGAAAAAGCTGGGATTAGTTTACTGGCTTCATACTGCATGTATGTTAGTGTGTGATGAATGGTTTTGTATCTGAAAGGGGGTGGCTGTGTATTGATGTCTCAATATGACAATCACAATATGATTCAAACCTTCACTGTGGCCCTGAAATATTTCAGATGTTGTTTTTTCCAGTCCAGGTGAATCATTTGGACGGTTAATGGGTGTGTTGTGGAGCGTGCATACGAACAGCTGTTTTTCTGCTTCGCGTATCCCCCGCCGCCAGCCCCGTCTCCGTGTCTCGCCCCCGCCGCCAGCCCCGTCTCCGTGTCTCGCCCGCCGCCAGCCCCGTCTCCGTGTCTCGCCCGCCGCCAGCTCCGGCTCCGTGTCTCGCCCGCCGCCAGCCCCGTCTCCGTGTCTCGCCCGCCGCCAGCCCCGTCTCTGTGTCTCGCCCGCCATAGTGGCGCCTGCTGTCTCTGAAGGAGAACCACGGATTACATATGTTACTCCTTCATACCCCAATTCACACATGCTGCGTCATTGCGTTTATCTGCCTGGCTACAATTAGCTGATGCTTGGGCTTAATACTCATCGTCACCCAAAGTAGTTGGGAGTGTCTGTTTTACAGTTTGTGCGGGTTGTTCATCAAACCTCAAGTGCTTCTAAAAGTTTTACTCTTACTCGGAGGCAACGCAATTATAATGCCTTTTGAAGATGCAACCGCAACTATATTTTCAAGCACCGATATTTAAGTAGAATTAAAAAACCCACAATTCTAGCGTAATTATTATTATTAATTAAACAACAGTGTTTAAAAACTTCTCCATATGAAAGTTAGCAGTGCTGGCTTTGGTGGCACGCTGATTAGCCTTGCCAAATGTAAATGGGGACGGATTGCCCTTCACAGTGTCACAGTGGCGGATTGCTTTTCAGACCTGCTATACTGCTGTTATCGTCTTTTGCCCCTTATTGTAGGTGACTGCTCGTTCTATTGTGGACTCTGCTGTTTGGTGTCAACCCCACAGTACTTCATTGTCCTGGCAAAAAAAAAAAAAAAAAAAAAGGTTCCATTCGCAAAGCCATGTGCATTCCGGACGCGGTTCACACACACCACTCTGACTGTGCAGGGCTGGCCGCACAGGGTTTATGCGAGGGTATACCTCTCTGTAAGTAAATATTTGAAATGGCAAGGCAGTGCCGTTCACCAGGCGGCACAAAGCTCCACCTCAACCGGCCCTTTTTGCTAAGGGCCAATAAAAATTTGAGGAGTATTTGCTTGGAACCAACAGAAGGCTTGGAACTAAAGTTTGTGCTTTTTGATTGATTACGGAACGACTTGGCTTGAAACAAAGCGCCCGCTTTCTAATCTCGGTGAGTGCCCTACAAAAAATGCCGTCCAAGTTACCTGGGTTGACCAGGATGTGACCGGCGGTTTTCGCTGAGCAGGGTGGATAAAACATTAACTCTTCACATCCGTCCAGTGCACAGCCTGACCGTTACAGCCGTTTGCCCCGGGGCTCTTCCATGGCCCCCTGTGCAGTGTGTTGATCGCGAATTGGCCGATTGGGGTACCTAAACCAAACAAAGCCCCGCCCCTCAGAGCGATAAGGGCTGCCAGGTGGCATCACATCTGGAGCGTCCACCTCCTTTTGTTTGACTGGAAGTCAGAAGGGGCACAATGCAAATATTTGTGCCCTCCATCGAGGCTCAGGGACCTGACTCATGGTGCACCTGTTCGACAGATGTTACAGGGCGGCGAGGGCCGTGCTTTTCATGCTCTCGTTCGGGGATCTCTGTCTGCTGTTTGGTTTTCCTCCATCGTGGCCTGGAATTAAAGGTTGATTAGAAGTACCTGCCGCTTCCCTTTATATAGAATCCTACTGCCAAAGCCTTGAAGTCCTGACATGTTTAAAAAAAAAAAAAAAGTCTGGTTTAAGTTAGTTTTCTTTATTTGTAGAAAGTGATCGACAGATTTTTGTTAAACGTTCACATTAATGATTACCATACAACTGGGGGCATTTCATACAAAGGAAATTCTCAGTCTTTGGATGTTTTTGAAACTATAGTGTTTAAAAAGCAGTCAGTTATCCAACTGTATGACTGTTTTTGTTTTAGAAATACTACTCAATAGATTTAAAAAGTAAACCAATTATCTAAGTTGCAAAAATGTTGTGTAAAGTTGTGTATAACTTCTTTATTTGGATCTTATAAAAACCATTGCAGTCAGGTTAATCAACAGTTTCAGATTTGGCTTCCCATTGAGGCCACACTTCATTGCTGATACATAAGAAAGTGTACCAAGCTTCCTGTCCTATTCCACATTTTGTATACGATGCCAGAGTGGGGATTGTGATTTTGAATATAAGCTTATAAAATTCTTTAAAAACGTTGCTTCGAAGCATGCATTTCCCAGAAAGCGGACGGTCAAAAGACTTGGTAATTGGTTGAATTGAGTGTTACGGCTCTCCTGCCTGTGGGGTAAAAGCCTATCCCGTCTCAGCCAGCTTCACCCTCATGCCCAGCTTCAAACTTTATGCAGTTACTTGAACTCTGGTCCGCAGTATCCAAATTATCATTAGGCAAGCTGCGGGTTTGAGTTAATTTTTTATACATTCATAGAGGCAATAAAGGATTGCATTACACCTTTGAAGCACCTTTAAACCTAAACAGTTTATAGCAACAGATGCCCCCTGATATCACACTTAGCTGGTGATGTCGACACCAACAGTTTGCGCAACTCTCCGCGTCTTGACAATGGCAGGTACACGCGACCGTGTATGGAAGCCTTTACTTCAGCAGATGCCAGGGATGTGTTAATTACCAGAGGGTGCTTAGCCATTGGCCACAGATTTGTATTTATTGTTTAATCGTTCTGAACCAGGACAATTTGCCTTTTAGCATACGGGTAATATGAGTAGCATTGGGGTGGCAAAGACATAATGATAATTTAAGGGTAGTGAACTGAGTGGAAAATAAAACGCATTTACAGATTCTTATTGATTACTGCATAGACAGTATTTTTTTGTTTAGGGTCTTTATATAGTGTGTTTATGTCACGTAAACAGTTGCTAGTCGTAACCCTGAAACGTAATGATAATCTTTAACAACGCAAATAGTTACCATATAAATACCAACTTTTTTTGTGTTTAAACAATGGCTAAAAGTTTACCCTTTTACCTTTCTACCTACCTTCTGTTATAATACGACGGAGCGAAAAATGGTGATGTAGATATGAGTAAAACATGCTGGCTACTTGTGACATCCTGGTCCAGGCCTTGCCATATTTACCAAAAGAAAACCCTGAAAAAGAACCTGTGTCAATATGTGCTTTTCTTTCCTTTAAACAAACGCACCATTTAATCGATCCAAAGGGCCTTGAATGGTGGTACTTAGTCCAAAAAGTCAACCCCGTTCTTTATAGCCTAAATTGTTGGTACTTATCAGCCTTTGTATAGAGCTGCGTAATCGTTTTGGAGCCTTTGTGTTTGCATTGATGGCTGCTTGTCAAGCTCATCAGTATGTTTCCATTTTAGCATGCCACCCGATTGTGGTTTTCACCGCTCACTGTCGCTGTCCTCTGTCTGCAGACCTCGGAGACGGCAGAGCCCCCTGATGGCCAGCGGTCTCACTCGGGGACGAGAAGTCGGAGCTGGAGTGTCAGCCAGCCCCTGGAAACCCCCGGAGACCCGAGCACCAAATCCTGGTCCTCGCAGCAGCAGCAGCAGCAGCAGCAGCAGCAGCAGCAGCAGCAGCAGCAGCAGCAGCAGCAGCAGC
>JAOYSI010059979.1:34506-59079 GCA_025775065.1 Hiodon alosoides
ATCCTGGTCCTCGCAGCAGCAGCAGCAGCAGCAGCAGCAGCAGCAGCAGCAGCAGCAGCAGCAGCAGCAGCAGCAGCCGGCACCCTCAGACCCAGGAACCTCTGCTGCCCTGGCTGACACCCTGGAACATATCGTCCGCCAGCTCACTGTTCTCACCCAGGTAATGGAGTATAGCCTTCTCATCGCCCCTTACTTACATGCTACTTCACCGTGCCGCTGGCAGCCTTTTCTGGACCGGCTCGCTACTGTCTGAAAGTAAAGGAGTAATATACTGAAGACAAGGTTCATTTTTACCGAGAAGTCCATTAAATTTAGAGTGAGGGGAAACCACTCAAAAGGGTAGCTTATCCTTTTTTTTTTTTCTTTTTCTTCTTTTCTTTCCAAAATCCGAACACAACCCCCTGATCGACCTGCATTCTTTTTGTTTCCCCATCTCACTCTAGCCTTGACATCAGCTTGTCGCTGATTCCGGTGCCCTGAAAATTTTCCATCCTCTCCTGTAAATTTCCATTTAGTTTGCCTTGCACTTGGTTATGACTGATGGGCCTGTCCTGAATTATTCATGCTTGTATGTTTCCAAGGGGCCGCAATGGACCACATTGCTTTCAAGGCTCCCCAGACCTTTCTTGGGAGTTACCCTGCTTTGTAAATACTTTTTGGGGTGCAATGTGCCCTGTTGCTTGTTTATTAGGGTACGTGTGTATTTAGATCTGCACAAATGAATTATATATAGGTTATTGTCAGTTCTACTCCTCAGGGAAGTGGTTCTGATATAACGCTGAGCCAAACGTTAGCTTTGTGTGATCCAGGGGTACGTATGATATATCAGATTAAACCAGGGTTTACCATGTACTGCCTTTAAAGCAGAGCATATAAACAATCCACATTTTATTTAGATTTTTTAAAATGATTTCAGATTTCCATTTTCTGATGGTAGCTTTGACATCTTATGGATTTTGTAAAACGATACAAGTGAATTAAGCCATGGCTTTCGGAATGAACAGCTGACAAGATAAATGATTTTTTGGGTACTTATCATTATAGCATGTTTCTAGAGAGCAAGCAAATAGCAACTATAGCAAACATTTAAGCATGTGGGTCCGTGTGGGGCGGTGTGGGGCAGTGTGGTATGCTGTGAGCTGGGCAGGTATGTCAGGTGGCATTAGGGACTAGGGCGTACGGATGCCCGGCCAGGCTAAACGGGTATAAATGCTCCATTGGTACCGTTCTAAGGGCCAGCGCTTGGTCATTCACGCTCTTTAGTGATAGAAATCCTCCCCAGGAGGGAGACAGAGAACAGAAAGGGAGAGAAAAGGTAATAGCAAATAGAATGTAAGGGATTTCACTGAAACTCAAAATTGCAAAATGTCACAGACTCAACCCAAAGGCTGACCTTGCTCCCTGAGGGCCATAGCATCTATGGGATTGTAGCTGTGATTCTAGAATGTTCTAGTAGTAATTCAACTAATTAAAGCCTATATCTAGCCTATGGTTCTATTAGGCCAAATTAGTGGGAATCTTTAGTACCCCCTTGACCTCATTCAGTACCACCCAATTTAACAGAACTGTGCCTGTCGGTGGACCTTGTCAGGACATGAAGTGTTTTTTTGGTTTTTTGACAAAATTTGTTTTTGCTAAGAGCGAAGTGCAAAGGTAATAATGCTTGTAATGATAGAACCTATGTAATTAATTTCCAGAAGCTTGGCTATAGAAAACAGAATGGGAGATTCTATGCTGTACGAACAGAATAGGAGATGAACGTTACATTTTACGTTTAATTTATTTAGCAGAGACTCTTATCCTGAGTGACATACAAACGTGCAGGTGACAACTTGTTGCCAACAATATGACATCGTAGTCGACTGTTGTGCGGCGCCATTATGGAAGTCTGTTCCAAATCTACCCCCAGTTGCAGTTCATTTTGATGTAAATTGACTACAGTGTGGTTATTAAACTTGTGAGTCTCAGCCGCCTATAATGGACTTTTCCGAAGGAGTAGCTGCTGAACCCTAAGGTTTTGATTGGTAATACCGCTTTTTATATCCCTGCAGGCGGAATTGCATGGTTAGTCAGAGGAGCGGAGAGGAGATAAGCTGCTCGGGGGGGGGACCCATGTGTCACCGCTTATTCATTTAAGGTGTTGATATTTCATCTATTAAAAACCCCCCAGCGAAAGCACCAGTGTCTTCTTTTCAACAAGGCTGAAACAGTGGGTTCTCTGAATGTTAGCTGCCAAATCATCATCCTGTTAAAGACCTGCTGTTAAGGGCTTCTCGTATGTTGCAACCGGCAATATGATGTGCCTTAGGAATCAGGAAATTAGTCACAAGGTGCTTTTCATCCCTGTGGTGGCTCAGTAAAGTTTGGCGGAAAAACGGATATTGATGTTACGTAACATTATGTTATGTCCTTGCTCGGCAGGGCCTCACCTGCTTCCGGTGTCCTTGGGATATTGAAGGGATTTCAAATAAATCCTCTGGATTCAGCCATTAGAAATGGGCTGATTAGCGCACACATGTTGCCTGTATGGAGTGTTTACATGGGCAGACGAGTGAGTGAGTATTATTTAGAAACGGTGGGACCGTATGAAATCCGAGACGCGTGCGCCGAGATTTGCAACGCCACGCGTTTCGGTGCCTCGTGTCTGAAGACTGAATGGCAGCGCAGGTTCCGTCTCCTTTATCGGGCTCAGGTCTGCGTTTTGATTGGTGCTCTGCCTTTCCTTATGGATTTATTTTTGTTTCTGGGAGGTGGTTTCCATGTGTTTTTAATGCTTTAGTAGAAAGCTGGTATTGGTTGCTCTACCTCCGGGGCCAAATCAGAGCAGATGGTTTCCATTGAGGAGGAAGTCCTTGTGTCCCAGTGCACCTCCAGTGGCATGTGGTAAATAACTCTGACCTTGGAGGGCCTCCTTCATCAAGGTTCTCCCAGCACGTGGGAACATTTATTGATATTCCAGGCCGGCTGCGGGGGCGGGGGGAGCACAGACCTTTACCCTCGGATGGACGGTCCTGTCGACGTTGCCGGGTTCTCACAGTTTCCTTAAAAGCCCCAGTAAACTGAGTCTCTCAACTATTTGAGCTCTGTCTCATTGATCTGGGATAAAAGCCACTTACCCATGTGGATCAACCCACTGCTTTAAGAATCAGATCTCTTCGAGGAGCGTCTCGAGAAGGTGCTGGTTTTTAATGCAGTCTTCAGTGTGACAAATGTCCTCTTGAGCTTGGAAGTAATTCCATCATGAGTTGTCGTTTACATCCTAGTAAAATTTTCCATTACGTATACTGTAAAGCTTTTTTTAATTATTTTTTTTTATTTTTTTAAAGAAAGGGCTTTAATAACGTACTCAAATCTCAAGGTTGAAAGTTTCATTTTAAAAAACGACATGTAGGCGGCAGGAAAATAGAATAATAACCGGTACAGTAATCCTCGGGCATGTCGATATGTTGAGTGTGGCTCTTGCGTAAAGTCGTGACTATCTAGCAAGGCTAGCAAACCTCACAGGTTTTAGTAGGGTTATTCTCTGTTCCATAGCAGCTACTCCGGGGGCCACAGATGTCCCGGATTTGGACGGAGCAATGTAAATATTAAGGGCTTTGTAACAAGCTACACCTACAAAAAGCCGTTTTTTTAGTATGCGCTTTTGTAAGTTTATATTGGCATTGCGTCAGTCTCGTTTTTTAATTAGGAATAAAGTATTCATACATTTCTTTTCTCCATCTCGCTTACTTAAAATATAAAGTGTCCACTGTTGGCATCACCATTTTGTGACAGATTGTTTTAAGTTTTGAGTTTCCGCCTTCATAAAGAAACAAATGAGTCGCAGTGTTTTTTTTGGGTGGGTGTTTTATTTGGTTCGTCTGTTGAAGACCTAAAGAACTAACATTTAATCTTCATCTGTAGAAATGCTATAGTTTTGGAACCAGGAAATCTGTTTTTCAGTATGATTTCTTATTCTTTCACAATGTGGTAGCAACGGAGGCTATGAAAATATGGTGTTTTTGCCTACAGATAATTGTACCGTTTACTCCGTAAATATGTCTGTTCATGAGTAACTTGCACTGGTTACGACCTATAATTTGAACCATGGAATTCTTCGATAACTGATGCCCTGACTGGACTTATGCCCCACTCTGAGAGCATATGTATACAACTTCAGTGTCTTATTGCCCTTAAAATATGTGAACTGTGAAATTTGTAGCCCCAATTCTTGGTTACAGGTATTAGAATACATACTTTACTGAGCTGAACCATGTATCAAGTAGCTTAAGGGGTAGTAATGAATAATTCATGTTTGAACCCGAAGTAGGGGATTTTGCTGCATTGGCAACCGCTGGTGCCAGAGAGGGCTAGAATTTATTTGTTTATTTATATATTCATCCCAATGGAAGCTAAAGACAAGCCCTGCCCCCACCTCTCCCTCCCCATCACACAAATAAATGAGCATTATTATGAGAAACATTCCCTGTGAACTCTCTTTGGTGCGGCATCTTGAAATATTTAATATGTAACAGATTAAACTGAGCTCAGAAGTTGTAAGCGTCTCTCAGCAAGAGCGATGCTTGCCAAACGGTCGTCCAGAGCCACCAAACCACAATTGCCGACAGCCAACGAAAGCTGCCAACAGAACTAAAATAGACCAGCATCAAAACTGGCTTGGCTTTAATTGCCCTATAATATATGTTTTTAAAGAGAAAATTAAGAATTGGAGGAATATGTTGACAAACCTCCCATGACTACTACTCTGTAAGTTCTCATTCTGTTTAGATAGTTTTTTTTAAATAAATAATATTCCTCAAATTTTTTGTGAGGTCACTGACAGTTGATTCCAAAATAAGGCATTTTGTTTTCTTCACCAGTGTGGTGGTGTCTTCCTCAGTTATTTTTCTCCTGTTTTGACTTGCTTTCTGACTTTGTTCTGCTCCGTATCTTTACATCAGCACAGAATCCGGGTTTGGCGTTTGAGATGTGCCGTGCTAAGATTTTATACACTCAGCTGATCTGAAATTGGATGGAAAATTCTGTTCACCTCCATACAAAAAAAAACAAAAAACCAAACCGATCCCAGACTAATTGTCGTGATTTAGGTTTATGAAAGAAAATACAGCCTAATGACTTTATTATGGAAATCTCTATTGAAATGTGAAACGACAAAGTAATTGCACTAATAAGAGCTCGTCGTCTTCCAGAGTTGTATTTGTTGACTCCGGCACTTAGAAAGTTGCAGGATGAATTGCTTCCTTGGCACTAATATGCAGTACTGTAAAGCTGTGGCCGAACTAAGAGACATTGCATGTGTCACGTCGTGTGTGTGGTGGTAGCACAAGACCAGCTGGGTGACTGGAAAGTGAAGGAGATGCATTTGCAGGCATTTTATTTTTAACAGGCAACGTATTGCATTGCAAAAATGTTTTAAGAAAACCACCAAAATTGAATGATATATTTCCCTGTATAAATGCTTATAAATACTTTCTTTTTCGCTGTTATGTAACTTCTTTCAGAGGAGCTGGGTTAAAGCTGGGTGCCATGCAGGGCCAATCGTATCAGCAGCAGCAGGGGTTTTGCTGCTCTTTTTGAGGGGCACGATAAGCATTGATCGGAAAAGCACGCTCACAAAGGAAGGAAATGCAAAACCCTTTCCCTGTAGCATGAAATACCAGCAGATGTTATGGTATTCTGGCTCCCGGGCCCAAGGGAATGCCCAGGAAGCCGTTTTCACTGCAACCCGCCCGCCCCTGCCTCTGCGCTGCCGGAATGTTGGAGCCCCGTGCGAAGGGGGTCACCCCGAGGTTGCGATAACACAGGGCTGCACGTTGGGACGGTCTGGCGTGTGTGGGAGACACTCGGGAGTCGCATCAAAGATCACGGGTCACGTCCCATTTCCCAGAAATAGAATTAAGATTGCGTTTTATTCATAAATAATTGTTATTAATAAACGTTGATTTGGGAACCTTAGTTTTGTGAAGTGAGCTGTGGACTACGGCTCTCGTGGTGATGTTGGAGAACAATGTTTGCTAGAGGTTTAAATCATACACACACACATGCACTCGCTCATGGTCACCTGTGAGCGGTGTACGTTTGTTTCTTCGATGTTACCGAGTACTGTACGCACTCCTGCCGTGGAGCGCCATTGTTCTCACCTCATGTGACCCCTGCCACAGTGAGACTAAAACACACTGCTCCATTTGGAACCACACTCCTGTCATCCTAGAAGGCTGGGTATTCGCCCAGATTCATCTTGCAGTATTAATGTTTCACCCGTACTCCTCACAATCATAATGTGTTTTTCCTTTCCTCTCCCTCAGAAGCTGGTGCTCGGAATATAATAATCCTCACAATGAGTGCGGCTAATGTCTCCCTAATTCACCTGTTACTATATTTAGGGATTTGCCAACCTCTTATTTGTACAGTGCATTTATTTAGAAGATATTTCAAACACGTTGTCCACAGAGGGTTTCTCTCTACTTTTCATGTAGACTTGCACCCACGCCTGCCAAACTCGTGCATTGTTCTGAACATTTTGATTGCGTTGTAACAAGCCAGAATGGAAACTCCAAACAATATTGTGACCAAACAATGAGGCAGCAAGTTCTAATGCACTTCCTGTTTTTGTTTTGAAGCCAGCGACCCATTTCCATTTCCATTAGGCAGTTAACTGCGTGTTCTGTGTGCGCTCAGGACAGCCTTTCATCTCCAGAGTAACGTGTTCGAGGAGAAAAATTGCTTGCAGTGCCATCAAATCCGTAGCCTGGTTCACCTAAAGAGAGGTGTGTATGGCCGAGACTGGGCTGCAGAAGGTGTTCTTCTTTACCCACCATCATGGAAAAGGGAAAGCCTTTCTCCAGGTGGTCTGATAAGGCTGCGCTTGTGTTTGCCGTCTTCATTTATCCGTCCTATGTTTTAACTGCGCCGGTAGCATTCGCTTAAGTTAGAACAGAAGACCCTCTGACCTGGTCTGCCTACGGTTTCCTGTGGACTCATTACACTTCATCAGCCAACAAATAAATAACTTTTCGAATAAACCACTTTAGCATCCTCTTTCCACTTCTGACTGGTAATAGGCTAAAGAGAGATGGAGGACCTGCTGGATTTGAAAATCTCTAGGAAAAGGGTTGACCTCCCCTGATTCATGGTTATACATTGTAAAATTCTGAACCTTTGAACATTGAATTTGTCCCAAAAAAATCAAAATTTATTTATGAATGTGTTTAATTTGTTTATACAGACCATTCAGCATTTTATGATGCATTCCAGGTTTTAAAAAATGTTTAATTGAAGTGATGTTCTCAGCTAAGTAGTTGGCATTAATGGGCAGTATCTGCTGTTACTAATAGCAGAATTGCATCCCCTGTGCTCATGGTTTCTAGGGGTTACTACGGTCAGGAAGTCCTCAGCCTGGCACAGCATGAGGTGCACTGGAGCAGGTCATGTGACCGCCACCGCTAAGCGCAACCCACCTACTCGTTGTCCCAGTTTCACAAAGACGGTGTTTCTTGAGGAGGTTTGAAATAGAAAATGACGTGTATGGATCCCACAAGCAGCGAGTGGGCTTTTGTCTGGGTTTTTTTTCCTCTTCTCCCCACTCATAATTGGTCAGATTGTCAACGCAGATAACAGAACATCTGTTTGTTGGGCTAAAATAGACACATTCATAGTGTTTTTTTGTTGTTTTTTTTTTGGTGGCATTTTAAAAAATGATCTCCCTTCCTTGCAGACAGTAGCGATTTTGGAACAGAGGCTGACGCTGACTGAGGACAAGTTGAAGGAATGCATTGACAACCAGCACAAGATGGGCCTGCAGCTCCAGCCCCAAGACTGATCCCAGACCCTTCAACTTTATGGTCCCAATGTGCCTGGCTGACTCCAGGACTCGTATACGCTTCACATGTCCCGTTTGTTACCATTTCCCCGCTGTAAACATCTGTCCACCATAGGATCTTAACTGTAAGGCGTGTTGGGCCAAGTTGTGTTTATTATTAAGGCTATAAGAGTGTGCAAAATAATTGCTGCAAACTGGTGATGAATTGCCTTCCCGTTCTTAGGGCACTGGCTGCTTTGGTGACCCGTAGGTGCTCACTTTCACAGAAACGGCCGAGGGAACTGGGTTTGCACGAACCAAGCAGATCATTTCTCACCGAGCGAGTGTGCTCTGCACATTCCCTAAACGAGAGGTCGTAAGTGCTGATGTCTGACTGAAGGCGAGGATGTCAAAGATAAGGACAGACCACTCTATCATCACACCACAGAGCACTGCGTTGCACAGTTGACCTTATTTAAGATGCTTAAAGATGCCTTCATTTGTGTGGAGAAGGGAGACCAAAGCATGGGATTGAATTAAAAAATATTCTTTACTGTGCCTAGTGATAATGTGATGTGATACTGTGGTTTACTCTGGGGTTGTATATTTTTAGCTCTTTTGAAAAACATCTGTGATATTTTGAACAAAATTTTAGAGGTTGCTCTTTTTTTTTTTTATGCAGTATTTCTTTTAAATTTTTAAATCTGAGGTCAATAAATTATTAAAAATGGATAGGGCTGTTCTCTTTCTATTGGTCACTTTGAATTCCAGCTGTGCTGTAATGAGACGTTAACAAATGGCTGTCTAATCGAACCTAAAGATTTGTAGAAAGTAACACAGGAGTAAAGGAAGCCCTGGCAAATCTTTTTATTTTAGCAATTGTACCATCAATGGCATGGTTCAATTAAATTTCAGCAGTAAGAGTTAACACAATTTTGTTGTTCAAAATTTTGTGTTCTTAAATGGAAATAAACAATTAGTGATGGTTAATATTTTCATTTCAGGGGATTCATTGTTTTAGGAGGACAATATTGAAATACATCTTTTTTCTTCTAAACATTATTATTCAAACTATAGCTTTGCTATCTGTTCGTTTCTTAATTATGAACTCGTGAGAGAAATGTTTGTGGTAGACATAACGATGTTCAAGTTCATGCATTTTCTAATTTATGGATATTCTGACCTTACACATCAATGCTCTTCAAAGGTAAAATTCAGAACGGCAAACAATGTGTTTTCATTTTACATAATTAAATTATACCAGCTATAGTCAGCCCTGTTTATAGTGATTGAATCCATTGTTTCTATTAAAAATTTGAATGTCTGTCGATTAACTTCACAAAAAAGATCTTAATGAAAGCACATGGGAAGATTTGTGCTACGGACTATTCTATGTATTTTCTGTCTACTCTTACATTTTTTAATATTTGAAAAACAGACTCCTCAACTGTGAGGACAAACCCTAAATTACAGTAAATGCATTTTTCCAGCAGTCATAAAAACTTTTTTTTGCATGTAACAGATTAAATCATTTAATCAGATGCGCTCTAAAAATATTTAATTCCTCTTTAAATGCTTTATTGAAGCTCTCAGTATACATCTTGTCTAAAGAAAATAAATTGGAGAAAACAACTCAGAGGTTTGTTGCCAAACATATGACCTCACTGAATTTTTTTTTTGTGCAAAACTGTGTTTTGATTGATCCCTGGGGCAGGGGTGTGGGGCGAGTATGCTTGTGAGCCACAGAGAATGAATTCTCGCCATCCTCTTGAGTACAGAGTTTGTTAAGCAGAACTCGTGGCCGATGGAAAGGGTGGAAAAAAACAAAACAAAAAAAACTCAAATAAAATTGGAATTCTTTAGCCAGGCCCACTCTTTTCCTTCCTGTCTGGGGTCTCGGGCCTGCTCTGGGCCACACTTCACTGGCAGAGAAAACAGCCCCCCTCTACGTGGGCCTCGGAAGCCGGGGAACTGCCAACGCCGGGGAGGGGGATTGTAAAGACTGGTTTCAATAACCAGCGTGCTTAAACCCCGCCCCCCTCCACCAAAGTGCTGGCCGGCCTCCACATGTGTTTTTGTGTGTCTGTGTGTGTGTTAGTGAGTGACAGAGGGAGAGGAAAAAAAGAAAGAGATTCTCTGTTTTATAGAGCACATGTATGGCCCACAAAGACTAGGGGTGAGTTCGCCGCGTTTTCTGCATCTGGATGCGTTTTTTTCTCGCTCGCTCGCTCAGGCTGTGCCTTCTCTTCGGAGCGGCACTGTGTGTTACAGTTCAGGGTGCACCATCGAATGCCTTTATCCGGCCCATTGTTTATAGCCTCTAGGTTACCTGCTTATTATTATCTTTGAGATGGGAAGGCTGGACTAATATCGCGGGCTGCGGGGATGCGTGCCTGTAGGGGGCATGGAGATTGCCCAGATTTGGCTTCGCCAGCAGGTGTCAATATTCCACGCACTGGCAATAGAAGGCATGGTTTCTTCCATTTACGGATCAAAAAACATTAAATTCCATGGGAGTGGGAATTCCTTGGGTGATTAGGACAGCTTGTCTCTGGGGGAAAATGTAGATGCATTTGTACATTAGGCCCGCACAAACCGTGTCAAGGGTAAAATGGCACCGCACCCGTCGGTGAAACCGCGCACTCGCATGTTGCTTGGGAACCGTTTTGTATGGCGGTATTATTGGCGGAGAAACCCAGCGCTGTCCCATTTACGACCTGTGGGACACTCCTGAGATTTCCCCCAGACCACTATTATTGCTCAGGCTTGGCGGAGGCCTTCACTGCTTAATTTCCCGTTCCCTCTCCCTCTGTGAGTATAGGGTTTGTGTTTGTCTGGGAATCTGGGCCAGCTTTTACCCCTGGTTGGCCTTCCAGTCAAACCAGCCCACGCTTTTTCTAAGAAAACATCGTTTCCATTCGTTCCTGCTGCTTTCCTTTGGAAGGGAAGATAAAAAGCATTGCGCTATAGCGCTAACCCCCAATGAAGTTAGCCATCGGTGTTACTCGCCTATAAATGTCATAGATAAGCTTGGTAAAAGCCAGGTGAGATGACATATTTCAGTGTTTCCTTGGTTTAGCAGAATGCCTTTTAGAGCACCATTTTGAAGAAGTGTTTTTGAAGAAAACGACAGGCGGCGCTTAAATTTTTATTTACCTGAATGATTGTGTCTCCGTCTGGACCAAAAGGTTTTGGGTAAGACTGTTCTCAAAAACAAACAGCTTTATTTGGGAAATCCATGCCAAAGAGGATGCAGTCCTTGACACTTACCTTTGGAGGACTTCAAATAATTTTAAATAAATCCATTGCTTACATTGCTGAATCTTGGTCCCTGTAAAGAACGACTGGACTGGGATACTTAGAGCTTTTAAGGAAAAAAAATCTTTAGAGTGTGGCACTTGCTTTATATTACACTAACTTTTAAAATCTTTTTTTACAATGAAACATCCAAGTTTTTATATATTTAAAAATATCTAATTTGTGGAATGTGTAAGGGCACTATATTTTGAATAAAAACATAACCTGGAAAAAAAAATCTAAATTTAAACTGAAACTTTATATCTGTAATTACGGTTCTTTTTTACAGTACACTCATCTGTTACGCCTTTGCACACAAGTCGTTTCCAGATTCATTTGACAGATGCCCTGTATTCGCCATCAGTTTTCCTAACCCCCGTAAACATGTTTACACAGCTTGCGGTTTACAACTGATGTTAGGCACCTTGGTCAAAGGTCCAACGGCAGTGTTCTGTCTCCGGTTCAGACCCACGTCATTCGGGGTCAGAGGACGTTTGGACCGCACCAGCCTATTAGCAGAAATTTACTGCCAGCTCGGGCAACATAAAGTGCTGTGTTTCTCTCCTGTTACTGGTGTGGGCCGAAATTGTGGCCAGCCTCAGTCTAGCGCTGTGGTATATATTTTCCTTTTGTGTGTGTGTGTGTGCGCGCGCGTTAGAAAGACCAAAGCTGTCCTCAGTGTTCTGAGCAGTGATCCATGAGAGCATTATAAAACAATCTGTATGGCTTACATCTCCCATGCTGCTGCTGGCAGAAATACATCACTTTGTCAGTTTAGCCGGAGTTCTCATTCTCTCTCTGCGTGTCTTTCTTTAGACCCGTTTTTTTTTTTAATGATCACGATGAATTGCCAGTAGAGGGTTCTTTTTTCCCCTCCTCTCTTCAGTACACGCCTCTTCACTAAAAACATGACTCAGACTGGGGTCTTTTCACAAAGCTCCTAGACCAACTTGTGCTTGTTCGTGCTTTCAGCCAGCCTCGGAGAGCTGGCAAAGGACTAAAAGTCTGTATCTGCAGCTAGTGCCCTTCCCAGAATTCCAAAGGGTAACCCCATTCCCCTGCTTTTGGTCTGCTCACACTCGAGAGGGGTCGGTTATGTTACTAATGCATCGCAGTGATTGAGTTTGCGCTGGCTCTGGCAGTCCTGGTGGATCAAGTTATTCTCATGTTTCACAAGTTTTTTTTCTTTCCTTTCACAGCTCATACTTCTGCCGGATTTACACCCTTACATGCCGTGTTCCCGAAATGTTAACATCCACCGTGATAGATGAAGGTGGTCACTTTTTGGATTGGGTTAATTAATTAGTTAGTTTTCTTCAATACAACTGAGTCAGAGAGTTAGAGAGCATACAGACATCAGAATATATTTGCATTCTTAACCCTATTTGTATTCATTGACATAAAATTTAAAATTAATGAATAAATGTTTCAGATTTTTTATCATGAACTTTCTGTGATAGGGCCAGTTGCTAATGGAGATGTTTAGGATTATTCACTGAAAACACACCAATAAAGGTGACGTTTTCGTCTGAACCCTATTCAAAGATTCAGATTCACTAGCATTACTGGAATTCTGTCTGCATTATTTACAGACATTTCAGAAATGAAAAAAGTGTTACTGCCCAGCTGGCACTGTGTAAGCGACTGGTGTTTTGAAGATTGCTGTTAAATAGGTTTTTTAAAGCCTTTGCCTTTGAACATAATCGGAGGAGCTGATATCCTCACTGAGGTTAAGTACCTCATCTGAAGTAAATGTGCCAGTTATAAAGCATTTTCAATGAAACAGCTGACGAAAACTGCCACGAATGGCCACGAAAAGGAAACTGGACAGTATCGATAACGCACAGCCGCGTTTGCCTGCCGCAAGTGGAACTAATGGAAAAAGACCCTTCAGTGGTGAGCTGGGGTTCGATAAGTTAAACATTAGAAAAAACGGGCTTCTTACCAGAGTTATGTTTAGTTAACATTATACGTTCAGAACGATGGGGAGATATAAAATATCTAAAGTGAATATCTAAAGTGACAGTCAAGAATCTAGGAGTCACCCTGGACCACGACCTGTCCTTCAAGGATCACGTAGCTTCAGTGACTCGGTCCTGCAGATTCATTCTCAGCAACATCAGGAGGATCTGTCCCTTCCTAACCGAACAATCTACGCAGCTCCTGGTCCAGGCTCTGGTGATATCACGCTTTGATTACTGCAATTCTGTTTTGTCTGGTCTACCAGCTTCATCGATCAGACCTCTCCAGCTAATTCAGATCGCTGCTGCCCAGGTGGTCTTCAATCAAAGGAAGTTCACTCATGCCACCCCCCTCCTCATCAAACTCCACTGGCTCCCCGTCGCTGCCCGGATCCACCACAAGATCCACACCCTCACACACCAAACGACCTCCAGTTCAGCTCCTGGCTACCGCCGCACGCTAATCTCGGCGTATAACCCCACTAGATCCTTACGATCCTCCACTGCCAGACGCCTAGTGGTCCCTCCCCTACGGATGTGAACATTGTCCAGCGAGACTTCTCCGTACTTGCACCTAAATTGTGGAACGCCCTTCGTGAGGACATCAGACGATGTGAGGTCTACACCATCTTCAAGAGGAAACCAAAAACTCACCCTTTCTGGCAATACCTCACGCCTCAGTCCTGAACCCCCCCCTCCCCCCCAGGAAATGTTTGGATGCTCATGTATTTATGCTTGGGATACTTTTGTTGTCTACTTATTTTGATGCTTATAGAATATGGTATAGAATTTGACGAGTGAATTTTGTTGGTTAAGCATGTTTATCGATATGTTATCTCTTTGCAGCATTAGTCTTATACCTGCTCTCAGTCATTGTTAATAGAGCAAGATAGCTCAGTTTTGTATTGCACTTGAGAACCCTGAAACTACAGCACTTCTGTACGTCGCTCTGGATAAGAGCGTCTGCTAAATGACTAAAATGTAAACGTAAATGTAAATAAAAATAGAGGGATAAGCTAAGAAGTACCGCCTCCAGAAATGGATGGCAGAAAAAATGTGTCACTAAACAAAAAGGCCTGAATGGAGTTCTCATGAAACGGTTGAAGTTGAAACCTGCTCGGACATTCCTCATGAACATTTTGGCAGTGTATTTTAAAACGGCATATAATGCAAAGTGACAGTCCTTTTGCATGCAGGTGTAGGAGCAGAAAAAGTAGGAGAAACAGACTTTCTCCCACAGAAAGCTTGCCTAGATTTAAACCGGCAAAATGAGCGCATTTGTTCCTAATGCACCCGGGGACGGGCTGTCTGCAGAGAAATGGAGAATTATCATCTACTCATCAAGCTAAGAAATTGGATCTTACTTTGTACTTGTAGGCATTTGTTAGGATTGTGCCATTTTGGTTTAATTATGATAGTTTTGACTTTCATTAGAGCGGTTTCTTTTTGCTGGCTCTCTGGGGGTGACACAAATTAAAGGGCTAGGGTATTCTGTGTAATATGGGGGTTCAGCAAATGGGCAATGTCTCCTGGGAAACTTCTCTCCAGTTCTCCTCTGGTATTCTTTTTCATTGACTTTGAATTAAACACAATTGTGTACCAATCCTTTTTTAGATTACCTACATTTTTAAAATTATTTATTCTATTACGCCATGGTACTTTGGAAGATAAATGTATAAATGTACAGTATGTTTTTGACCTATGTGTTTGACCTATGCACAAATAATACATACTCTGCGTCAAAAGGACAATAAGCTTTAAAATACTGTATTTATAGAAGTGAAAAGCAAACTGGTCTCCTGTTATAAAACTCACATTTGTCTTGCATGATTAATTTGTCAAATTGTGGTTTTGTTTCACCAAAGAGAATTACTTTAGGGCATGGTCTGCTAAATAATTATGCACCTATCCACATGTTATCAACTATTGTGTTTATAAATGGAGTGCATTGTTTTGGGATAAAATAATCGGTTGCAAAAACTTGTATAATGGCAAAATGGTAATATGTTGGCATGTGGAATGTGGAAAACACTTTTCTTTCCCACTTTTAATCACCTGTCTCAGGATATCCGATTGATGTCTTCAACGCCCACGTCTCCACAAACGTCTCATCCCAAGGCTAGGTTTCCACTGCATATAAAGTCCACCTCTTCTTAACAGAAAAAGCACAATGATAAAACCACTCTGCATGGACTCACGTGGGATGTATATGTTAATGAGGATTTGGAACCGCATTTGGAACTGCAATTTTCAGGGCTGATTAATATTCCAGGTGTAAATGCACACATTGGAGGTGGGGGGGGGGGGGTCTCTCGCTACTGTAGGCTGGTGAAACCCTACAGGAGACACTGCAGGAGGTGTGGGAGTTGAAAGTATGAAGGTGGATTGACACTCAAGCACGTTTCATAGGAATTGCAGTGGGCCTTTACTATAGTTTTACAAAACTGCTCGTTATAAATTTTAGCACTCACCCTCACAAATTACTTTAACATCCGAAAGAGACCCAATGATGTGCTGTACACTTAAAACATGGTTTACATAGCTTGTACTCAGAATAAACGAGAAACTAAATTATGTGAGTAGATTACAGTAGAGGGATCTGGTTTAAATCTCTCTGTTAAAAAACTACATGTTTAAAACACTGTAAATAATGAAAACATTTTAGTAAGACATTTCTTTATTTGGTATGCAGGTCACAATGAAAATTACTTCGGATGCCTCCCTGGCTCTAAATGGTATTAAACAGGAAATTAAACTGCCGTGTGGTGTCTCAGGAAGGAAAGTATAACATCATCAATACAATGATCCCAAGGGCAGTACCATAGAAGTCGGACAGTATTTTGTAGGATTTTAGCGGTAGACCCGGCAAATTGGCGTTATTGGCTGGTACCTCAGGGAGTCTGTGTAATAACAGCATGCCTTTTGTGTTCCTCCTTTGTGGTCTGGGTGAGGGCAGAGGACCAAGAGAAAGAAAAAAAGGGGGGGGGACGGACGCGTGACCTCACTGTAAGCGTGCAGCCAATCGGATTCCGCAAACAAGAGGCACATCTGGCGGGACGCCCTGCCAGCGCGCTGCCAAATATGATGTCTTCTCTCATCACTTACCCTTTCAGAGCCCTTTATACAAACGCTACATTCATGTAGCGGCCTCAGTTCAGTGTACCAGCTCCTCGGTAGCCCCTTCTACCCGCTTCCCGTTCCTGCAGATGCAGAGAAGATGGCAACGGAATAAACGGGTTGCTCCTTGGAGCTCTGCAGCTTTAACAGAAATTGTCGTTTTTTTGTTTTTGTTTTCCATTAAGCTTGTGGCTCTGCAGAGTGCTCGTCTTCACAGACAAAAATCCTTGTAGAATTTAAATCTTAGTTTGGACATTGCAGGCACCCCGTTCTCATCTGGCCCCGCGACAGAGCAACTCACCAGTACAAGAATTTATGGTTTGTACAGCGTCAGTCTAAACATTTCACGCCGTTTCTGTAGTTGTTGCACAGATAAACAGGGAACACCAAAGGCTTTTAGAAAGGCGAAGGGAAAGGGTTCACTTTTACACAATAACACCCCCGTGTAATAATAGTTAAAAAGGCTGCGAAAGGGCCCAGAAGAGCAGCTGTCCAGCCTAAACATCCAGCCGTATGAAGGGATGCAACATAAACAAAAATGCTCGCTATGTAAGTCACTCTGGATACAAGCGTCTGCAATGTACCTACATGGCAGTGATATGTGTCAAGACCATAGTGAGTACTTGTGTAGATAAAGGAGTAGCTACAGAGTCCTGCATTACAACTCTCTGTCAAGGACTGACAAATCAAACAAGCCTCAGCTCCTTCTAGCGAAACTCAAGTGTAATGGAGGTCTGTCTGAGAAGACTTCCGGTGAACACATGAGAAATCAAGGCACAGTTTAATCAATATAGCGGGAGTCACTCCAAGTATAATCGTGAATGTTTATCTTCTATTCAGCATTCCCGTGCCTTTAATTATCGGTCCGAAACATAACCAGATCTTGTTGACACTGCACAGCGGCAATGATCAACGGGAAGTAAAATTCACATTTGGTTCATTTTGGTTGGGTTGGAGGGTTTCAGCCACCGGTTATGTAATTGTACCAGTAGTCCAGCTCAGTGAGAAAGCCTGTTACTAATTGTTTGTGGAGAAGCCAGGATGAGAGGGGCGGAAACACAAGAGCTGACAGTTTGGAGTAACTGTAACTCATCCGGCCGTATAAAGAGCCTTTGTCCTCTGCCAACGCATCCTCTGCCTCCTGCCATGCAGCTGTGATCAAATTAAATGTTCCTCTTTTTTTATTTCCATGCAATTCCTTTCACAATCTATGAACACGACTTCCAGATTCTGTCTCAGTCTGTCTTCAGCTCTGCCCTTCGTGATGGGGCTCGAAAAAGGCCTTCACGTCAGAGGAAATGGTCTTTTATTTGTTCTTGTTTTTAAGGTCAATTTATTAACTGCTGTGTTCATGGTTTTTGATCACCCAGCGGTGGTATACTGTTATACTGCGGTATACGGAATATGATGATGGGTAATGGAACACAGGGAAAATTACCTGCTACTTCATAGCAAGGGGAAGTCTGGTCTGGACTCAAATGTGTTCCCTTCTTTCAATAATGCAGTACCTGAGATAACACAAACAGAATCACCCTGAAAGCCAAAACAGATCAAATATATCGGGAAAACTCTCCAAGTCAGTCAAGCTATGGACTGGCCCAAAGAAGGGAGAAATGCATTAAACTTACAGAACTTTTGATAAGATACAGTTGAAAACCATCTGGTCAACTACTTACTTTTGGTGAAATATATAATCCACACTAATATACCAAAAATAATATAATTAATACATATTCAAAATATATTTTACATATATGAATATATAAGACGTTTAAGACAGTATTTATTAATTACGTACTATCAACCTAATACAACTTGTGTGTTCGAATCACATTAAAGTAACGGGCCCATGCATTCAACAAAGTCAAACCAAACCATATTAAAAACTCCACTCAAAATTAACATATTCATGTTAATTCTGTGCCGACGACGGACCGCCGGCACTTATCCAAACGGCACTTTCTGTCACCACAACTATGCAACCTTGTTTCAAAGGTCACCTTCTTTGGTGGGCTGCTAATTCAATTGTAAATCATATGATTTCCCTACTTTGGCCCTTTTAGGTCGGCATTTTGATTCTAACCATAACTTCATATAACGGAAACAAAAGCGAATTGCAATAAAAAGCCATCATTCTTAGAATTTACAGTATCAATGATTAAAGGTAGAAAAGGCCAGATTATCACTGGCACGTCAGCCCCAGAACTGCCCACTGCGTCTTTAAATCCTACAGCAAAAAACTCCTCCTTCCCCGTCACACGGCAGCCTGCAAAACCCTTTTAATTCGGACTGTCACAGTGTGGTTGCAGGAAATGACAAACGGCAGGGAGGTTATGTCGAGTGGCTTACATGCTGAAATAATGGTGTTCACTATGGATTCAAAATTTACATTCCAGCATATGTGACGTTATTACGTTAAACCTGGCTTGATTATAAACGGAGACGGTTTACTACATCTTATGAACATCGACAGTAGAAGATGTATCTTCCAAGTTCAAGGGAGTGAAGTCAACATTCTTCATGTTTTTTTTTTTTTTTTTTTTTTTTTGCAAGACTTCAGCGTCGTGATCAGTCCCCGCAAACATAGTACCACTTGCTAGGTTTGAGGAGGACCACAGCGCGCGTGGTTTCGTTTGGAGGGGACAGTTCTGAAGTCGTAGGCTTGCTCCTTCTTATTGTTATTGAGGAAAAATCCGTCTTGGTATAAATTTCCTAATGAAAAATAACCCTTGGAGCGGTTCCCGGGATATGACTATGATGATGCCAAGCAAAAGTGTGGAATGGCTGCAAGACGAACTGGAGTCTGGCGGGAGCTCGTTGCTTCTGTTGGACTGCAGATCTCACGAGCTCTTCGAATCATCTCACATAGAGACGGCCATCAATTTGGCAATCCCAGGATTGATGCTTAGGAGACTCAAGAAAGGAAATTTGCCTATCCGATCCATCATCCCAAATAACGAGGATAAGGAGAAGTTCGTCAAACGGTGCAAAACGGACACGGTGGTTCTCTACGACGAAACCACTTCGGACTGGCAGGAGAACGGAACAGCGAGTTCTGTTCTTGGGCTTCTTCTGCAAAAGCTCCGGGACGACGGATGTAAGGCTTATTACCTGCAAGGTAAGGATAATCGTAAATTTGGTCATTACAGCAGTTCACGTGTCACATCTGCGTACAAACTAAAGGAAATCCAATATAGTTTGACGTTAACCTATAATATGATCAATTGAGCCCGTGCCAAACTACGTGGTTCCTTCTATTCCAAAACAGTGATCTGAAACTTAAAATGAGTTATTTATTGAAATTTGTATTATAAACCATGCGACAAATCGTACGTGTCGGGTTTTTTTTTTTTCAAAACAGATATCAGTTATTTTGTTAAGTGTCTGTTGCTTGCTAACTATATCAACAAAATCGCCAGATTTTCAGTCCCTAGATATCACTTCATTTGTTAGTTACCGACCTCATTATGTTTGTGTAAAACTATAAAGCTAGTATTGTTAGCTACCAACCGAGGTGGGCATCTGTCAAATGAGTGAACAGTTAAGTAAGAAGTACTTATAAATCGTTTTCAAATATCATATTAATATGGTTGGTGTGTGGTTGAATAGAAAGTTCCTAGTTTTTCGGTCAGCAGAAAAAGCAGACGGAAAGCAGGGGTAAACTTCAAACGGTGGCAAAATATTGTTAAGTAAGTAGACATTTACTGTATATTTCCCGGAATATGAGAAATTACGATTTTTTACCGATAGGTTTAGTATTTTCGTTTTTGAAGAAAATGCCAACTGCGAGAAAGCAAATTACCGGAGAAAAAATAAGGAACTGCCTGTTTAACGACGAAGCGTGGTAACGTTACTTGCCTTCTCAAATTCGTGAATCGTGATCTTATGTCAAAATAGTAACAAAATATGAATTGATAACAAACGAGTTCTAAATACGCATACATGTAGCATGGCAATTTTTTAGTTTAACTTGTTTCGATATTTTTTTCTTAATTTTTTTAAGTTTAAACTTTGTGAAAGAATGCAGGGACAAAGATATTTTCAATTAAATTTCCAAAATGGCTCCGCCATGTTGTCTTCAGGAAAAAGCCATGCATTTCATGAATGGACAGGATGGGGAAACTGAGACGCACCTGTGCTGAAAAAACAAGTTAGAAATCAAATATTCAAACTGGAGAATATTTCATAATCTATGACACTGTTATAATCCATTTTTAGATGTATTATATTTTAATTATGCTCGTTCAATTTTGTTTTATTCCGAATTGACCGTCATTCACAAAAAATGTCTAGAATAAAACGTCAAGATCAAATGCAGTAGTTCTGTATGTTGTTTATATAACAGTAATAGTAATTATTATTGGATGTAATATTAACAATAAATCTATTATGACTATTTGAGTGAAAACATTTTTTAAAGCAAATACATTTATAATAAGCAATGCATTCAGTTTTTAGGGAATGTGTGAATGGACGATGGCAAAATGACAGTGGAATGTCAGTGGTACACAACCAAAGAAAACCGTTAAAGACTTCTTCATTATGTCACAATCAGTTTAGGTTCAGTGAGTGACAAAAATGCACAAAACCCATCATTTGGTTAATGAGCCAAAAAAAGTGGTTTTGTTATTTTAATCTTACAGTCTTAATTTAAACATGACTTATGCCTCATTAGGACCCGAGGCATTTGTAAATATCCAAATATTTAAATATTATCAAGCCGATTATTTTTTAGGGTCGGTTAGTGATATTGAAATCAGCTGGACATTGTATTCAATAAAAGAAAATTATTCACGGATGAAAGCAATATATTCTGGTGTGTGTTTGTTTTTTCAGGGGGATTCAACAAGTTTCAGACAGAATACCCAGAGCACTGCGAGACCAACCTGGACTGTTCCTGCCCCAGCAGTTCACCTCCAGCATCGGTGCTGGGTCTGGGTGGGTTGAGGATCAGCTCAGATTGCTCTGATGGGGAGTCTGACAGGGAGCCCGGCAGTGCCACTGAGTCGGAGGGAAGCCCCTTGCCCAATAACCAGCCCCCTTTCCCAGTCCAGATACTCCCCTACCTCTACCTTGGCTGTGCCAAAGACTCCACCAACCTCGATATTCTGGGCAAGTACAACATTAAGTACATCTTGAACGTGACGCCCAATCTCCCCAACATGTTCGAGCACGACGGCGAATTCAAGTACAAACAAATCCCCATTTCGGATCACTGGAGTCAGAACCTCTCTCAGTTTTTCCCAGAGGCCATTTCTTTCATTGGTGAGTAGCCTAACCTTTTTGAGATGTAAAATATGTTATGCAATTCTTTTTTGTGCTTTCCCTTTCCATTTAGGAAATTATTAGCTTATTAGGTGCAGAAATTATTCATTTTGTGTCTGGCGCAATGCTCAGCGTTCTTGTTTCAATTGTTGTCGTTTACAACAATTGAAAAGGGACAAAGCGGTCTCTTCCTGCATAAAACCTGAAAGTATTTCTCAACCGATCCTCAAAATTTCCAGCGGATTTAGCCTGTTATTAAAAGTCTTATAATTGTTCAGTGGTTACTCCCCCAAAGTATTGGTCCAGGTATTATTTCTGATCTAGGGTTATAATCGCACAGGGATCGCAGTTTTTTTTCTGCATTTTCAGGTCAGTGTAGTGCTCTGTTCACTGGACAACAGGAACGAACGGCCATTGAAGTCGGCAATTCTATTGATTCATATGACGTCACCTGTAGACTAATTATTGTATTTGCTCTGAGGATAAATGCATTAATCCGTGATCTTTTTACTGTCACCCATCTGATAACGATGAGTAGGAGAATAATCCTTGTCACAAAGATTGTTTTAAACAAAACGTTATGTTTAATTTGTGAAGTGGCGCAGATGTTGGTTCCATGTTAATGGCACTTTCTGGACAAGGCATGGGATGGTACTTTTCAAGTATTTAAAGTATAAAGTATATGTACAATGCCATAGTGTAAATTATATATATAAAAAACTGACTGGTCTTGAATCCTTCATATGAACCTAAAGGTAGGTTGGCAGACATGATGATTTACAATATGCTGTTATCATCAGAATTCCTTTCAGATGTATTTGTAACGTATCCTAATCCACGTTTGCAGCGAGTAACCGAGAAATGTGTGGTTACAGCACGCCCACAATTAGAACAAAGTCACTGTAATGGGTTCAGTCAACTCTGCGTGCGACGTGAATGAAAAGGGTTTAATTTGGAGTTGTTTAACGTTTCGTGGCCCTCTAATACATTCCTGTCACACACATTCGCAGAGCTGAACAGTGGAGCAGGAGAGACGTCTTTGGTAGAACGTATCGGATTCAAAAGATGGCAGTCAACAAAAGCACATAAGGACACACACACACACGAGCTGCTCACTCTGCAGTCCGTCTGTGTGCCTTGACTAGACACGGGCTACACTGTCATTTTGTCAATGTTTTAAAAATAGGGGCTGCTACCACTGTTTTTTTTTTATTAAAGCAGAGATATTGTTCTTATCTTATAAGGGAAATATTGTTTTTTTTCTCTGCGTGTTCTATGATGAGTGTAATCATAAACGAAAGTGAGCGTTTGAAACTACAGTCTTAAAGCTTTATTAAAATGAGGCTTTTAAAAAGTTTATTTACTTCTTTGTGTTCAGAAAATGTTTGTTTAGGTCTAACTTTATAAATTAATTTAAATCTAACATCAAAACTTCTGGGGTCTATTGTTTTTCCTGTTTTTTTTTATTCCACAGTTTAATCCTAGACACTTAGGGTATTATTTTCGCAGTAGTTAAGGCACTGGTACGGCACGCAGATAAAGAGAGATTCAGAGACCCTTCGGAAAGGATGGTCCTTGGCTGTGATTGGCCACTGCAGCTCGAGTGGCGAAACGGACAGAATTCATGTGTATTCATTTAATGTGTATTAATTATGTACAAGACACCGTGTTCTTGTACTAAAAATGTTAGAACTCTGGTTGCAGGATCTGTGGGATATTTATTACATTGTCATTTACATATTAATAATGCACTAATAGGCATTAATAGTAATTTATTATTATTTATTATTTGTATTGTTATTATAACGAGTGGTTCGGTCTCCTTTTAATGTAATTCCATGTTATATTTATGATATACAAATCGCAAATTGTTTTTTAGTAGTTCTTGTGAGTCAAGCGTAAGGAATTGGACGGGTCATTTTGGAATGATCCCTAATGATTCTTTGCGTACTGTCACTGTTGGAAATAGACGTCAGGTTTAAAATGAGCGAAAGCAATGAAAAACGAGCCTGTCTCAATTGATCTGTACTGCAGAGTGTCAAGTCTTTGTTATTAATTTTCATTCGCTACTGGCCATGCTGTATCATGGTTAAGGACGACTTGTCTAACCGCAAGGTCACTCAACCAGTATGGATAATGCAATGAGGCCTTGTTGAGGGGACAGCACACTGTCCGTGGGAAGCTCTGGCCTTCGTCATGAATTAAATAGGCCACAGCATCATGCTCAAATATTGTTCAGTGCCTTGTGAGCTCCAAGCAAAAAACCGAAGCGAAACACAACCAAAAGACCTGTAGATTGTCTGCGTACGATGGGTGATTTGTTTAATCACCCCAAGCCTTGGCATCTCAGATAGATCAGTGATGCTGGGTTTCCGCGGCCAAACGCGCCTGTGATCTCAGTCTTATTGTCTCCGGTTTCCTCTGCTTGGCTTCACCTCGGCAAGGGCGAAGAAGAGGTGTTCTCTGCATTCATGCACTAAAACACAATGCAGGCAGGAAACGGAGGATTACCTGGCCTGCTGACTCTTAATACCCATTCCATTCTCTCAAATGTGATAGTCTCAAGGCAAAACTGCCTCTCAGTCTAAATATTAAACAAGAGGAGGAGAAGTGTAGAACACACAGAACTGTTTCACACTGTTACACACACTGTTTCATGGTAGATGATGCATTTTGTGTGGGGTATCAGAAGTTTGTGAGACTTTAGTTTTTTCCCCCTGTCTGTATTGTATGCTGGTCACGCGTGTCTGAACTGTTCAGTGAAAATGTGTTCTGAATTAAGAATTTCCCTTTCTTGACCATCCATTCATGAGGTCATAAATAACGCACACTTCACGCGTTCACTTATTCGCGACCGGGCTTCAAATAAACGGATCAAGCATTTAGCTCTGACGTAACCAGCGTGGTCCATTCGGTGTCCGCGTATCCGCTCCGGTAGGTCTCTTCAGTTGCTGCAGTCGTCACTCACCGGAAACGTTTCCCCCATTCATACCGATGTAAGTGTGATTATGACGGCGCTGTGCGGGCGCTTGAAACGTCAAGGACTTTTATTGTGGAACCCGTCCGGGGGGGGGGGGGGGGGGGGGGGGGGGGGGGGGGGGGGGGGGGGGGGGGGGGGGGGGGGGGGGGGGGGGG
>JAOYSI010059980.1:0-13780 GCA_025775065.1 Hiodon alosoides
ATGTCAATAGCACCTTTGGAAATATATTTACTGAGAAAAATGGTGACGTGTTCAATACTTATTTCACCCGCTGTATTTACTTACTTATTTTTGTAAACACAAAAATACCTAGACTATGTGGGCTAGCTATACCTTTTTTTTTGTTTCAGTTTATTATTGTGGTAAGATTCCTTTTTGTTAATTTACTCATGTAGTGTGACATTTTCCTCAGGGTGCTACACAATCCCCCACCCCACGTTAACCTCTAACCTAAAGTTCACCGAGTTCCCTTCTTTCTGTCGTTACTCCCTGCATTTCTAGAGTAGCCCCGGTGTGATAGAGTTCACCGCCTGTGGTGAAGTGAGGGGCGCAGCAAGGCGTGGAATGCTGGGTGCGGAAGGTAGTGAGTGAGGAATTAATGCTGGGTGCGGAAGGTAGTGAGTGAGGAATTAATGCTGGGTGAGGAAGGTAGTGAGTGAGGCGTGGAATGCTGGGTGAGGAAGGTAGTGAGTGAGGGTTGGAATGCTGGGTGAGGAAGGTAGTGAGTGAGGAATTAATGCTGGGAGGGGGAGAAATGAGAAGCGATGGAAAGGTAAAAAAAAAAAACGAAGGCTTTTGAAATTCACAGCTGTCAAATTACCACTCGTTCCGGATCTTTTCCCATTCCCCAGGTGACGGCCAACAGCCTTGGCGGGCTCTCCCCCTGATTCATATATCCTTCCATTGAAATGTCCTTTTCCATTCTGAGGGGAAAATAACTCTCCCTAGTTTTTTTTTTTTCCCTTTCAAAGCAAAGCTGGCATTCTTTCAATCTGCCCTCTGCTTGATTTAAAAAGTATTTTGCACAGACAGTGGTTTTGGATCTCTGGGGTACTTTTCTCTCATGTCGAGTACTTTTCATTATTAGTAGTGGTGGTGGTGATTGAAGACCATAATTGATGAAGTGATTGAAGCTGAACTTCTCTCTTCCTGTCGTTCATTGCCCAAGAAGCAAAGTGAAGATTGTGATTTTTCTCTGTATACTCCAGCGATTTGAATTTGCGGTTAAAAGAAGACGACAATGCAGAAGTATAGAATGTGTTTTTTTTTTTTTGTTTTTTTTTTTTGTTGTTTTTTCTCTGGCCGTTTCTATGCATAATTTCATCAACTTTGAATACCGGCACTTTTATAGCCCCGTTTTATGTGAACATTAGCATTGTAAAAAATTCTATTAAAGTCAGTTTGAGTTGTACAAAAGGTTATTTTTGGCCTGCTACCCACTGACATCTCCAGTCTCCTGGTGTTTTCGAAGAAGCTGTTGTTGCAGCCCTTCTCTGCAGTTGCTTGTAATGGGGGTGCGTATGACTTTCAACCTTGTCGATATTCAATCTGAATTACAAGGGAAGATTTCCACTTCTTCCCCCCTATGAACACCTTGGTTGAGGTGGCAGCGATGTTTTGGGTCATTGTCTTGCTGCATTGGCAGCATGTTCTCGTATATAAGAAGACTCGATTTTTCTGTTCACTTCTGAAGGTAATTCTGTTCATCATTAGGCACAACTTTAGTAAAGATGGATGTGCCAATGGGTGAGCCAACTCCATGCAACCCCAAGTCAGGAAAATACCTCCAACATGCTTCACAGATGAGGTTCTATGCTGTGGAACATCTGCAGTTCCTGTCTCTCTCCATGCTTTGGTGATCCCATCACTTAGAGGTTAAGATTAACCTCTGTCCATAAATCAGACCATTGAGATCTGCGTCTTTCAGCCAGTCGTCAGTGACAGATAGTGACACTTTCACCCCAACGCCAGTGACAGTTGTTTTAGGGGTTCTTTGCAGCTTGGATATTATTCCTTTCTTCAACTGCAGTTGTTTTTCCTTGGCCGACCTTTTCAGGTCATCCCAAACTGTTGATTTGGCCAACTTTTGTGCTACGGTCCTGTTTGGAGTCTTAATTTTTTTGCAGCCAAATGGCCTGCTTTTTCTTTGTATACGACAGGCCTTTTTGCCACTGGTCAGCTGACCAGCGGTATTTACAAAATAAGTTATGTCCCTGTTAATAGTTTCTTCTGCATTCCCTCTCTTTCGCTCTCTGTCTCTGTATGTCTGTTTATGGATGGACTGGAACAGCTCTTATAAGCAGTGAATCACTCAAGGTACATCGTCAGCAGTGATGATGACAGCTCTTATCTCTTAGATTTCCCCCCTCTCTCTCCTCATTCACTCAGTCACTCACACACACACACACACTCCCACACAGAATGATGACTGAGGCAATATATGTTTTGTAGTACACGTGCCACATCTCTTCCACAAATACACACACACACACACACACATGCGAACATGCACACACGAGTCTTGGAGCAGGGACTCTTCAAACCTCCCCCCTCATGTTCTGTTACCAAGCAACGGGTACCACATCACATGATCAGGCGGATGACTCACCTGAAAATGTGAGGTCATGATTTCTGTGGGTCTTCCAGCATGTAGAGCCCTGCTGTCTTTGGGGGTTGACAGCTCTTATAAGCATGTTGCTGTAATCTGTTGGGGCTTAGGGCTTTTGGAGAGAGAGCCAAATCGTTTTCGTCTTTGGTGGGAAGCAGCAATGGGTCCTGTGTTGCAGAGGGTTGAGGTACCTGTGAGCACAGGCTGAACTCGATTCGGTCCAGTTAAATGGATTATACTGGGACAATTGTTTGTAAAGTGAACAGATAAGACAATGGGATAATATGATTTGATACCTTGATCTGCTAGATTTTTAACCACTCTGGACATTTAATTTATTATGGTTTATGCACTCTAACATGGGAACATGAGCTTAATTGATTAACCTCCCTGATAAAAAATTATCCTGTTCTTTTAAATGTTGTTTCTTTTGCATTAGTGTGTAGCTGACACCTCCGATTTCTGCCTGTGGGCAGCAGGATTAAACATCAGATATGTCAGACTGTGTTAAAGCAGCCCTGGGGGTGGTTAGTTTTAGTCCAGCTTGTGTGTTTAGTCCAGCTTGTGGTTGGTTTTAGTTTAGAACTTTTCATCCTCTCTCAAATTTTAAATACTGAATTAATCTTTTTAAAAACTTCCTAAAAATTCCTAATATTCAATTGCAGATGTGGAATTCGTGATTTATCTATATTTTAATTGGATTACAGTATTCCACAACAGAATAAATAATTGAGTCAGTGCAACCCCAAATACTCTGGAATGCATTTAGTTTAGGCTTTTCACGTACTGAACTATTTTAGCATTTCTGTTACTAAGTTTGAGCAAGCTCTGTTCTCAAAATGACTGACTGTGACCTCGCCTCACCTGTGTCCAGGTTACGCCCACTGGAAGGGTCAGGTGCTGACCGCGGACGAGCTACACGTTCTGTACGAGGGAATCAAGCTCAACAACGTCAACCATTACGACTACGTACTCACAGGTGAGACTGCTGGGCGAGCAGAGAGGGAGAGCTGGGGTTATTTTGTGATTCAAGAAACCTTATACCCAAGAACCAGCCTAAGACACAAAGACCTAGCTAAATAAACCTGTGATCATTTTTCTTATAGAGTGAGGCATCCTGTTCGCTCTCACTGTCACCACTCTCAATGCTGAAAAGGATTTTTTGTTTTTTTTAAATCTTAAATACATTTACGAATGCTTGGTATCTTTTACTAAAACAGGAACACGTAATTATATATAATTACACAACTATATATATAAATACATAATAACATAATTACGTATTATAGGCTGCCTGGTCTGTGTGTTGACTGTATGTTGTGGGCTATCTTTTTATTCTGTTCAGTAATAGATAAATAATCAAGATTATTCCAGCGCAATAAAAACCAGCATTTTTGGAATTGGTTAACTCCCCGTTTTCTCTACATTGTCACTGGCGTATCACTGTGTCCTGATTGACACAGCCAGTTGTAATTGGGTATGGTTGGCTGTGACACCCCCATGTCGAGTGTCACTCTGTGTAGTAAAATGTAGCATCAGTAACGATGCTGGACGGATGCTGATGCGGGAGGCAGCTGTTGGAGTTCTGGCCCACTGTGTACAACGGCACAGGAAGCCCACCGATAATGTAACAATAAGGGAGCTGAAGGCCCTTTCCACGTCTGGTTTCACTGGTTTTGCTTGTGTGTCTGGGCCTCCTGCTGCATGTGCGCACGAGGCGGGGACATCAGCATATGATGGATTACTGCTTTCTCACGGTCACCTTGAGCGGGGGCGGGGCTGGGATTGACAGAGACACAGAAATGTGACTTAAAAGAGAGATGCATCTTGATGTGTGTGTGCCGGAACAACCAGATAACATAATTTTGGGATGATTTACGTTTTGTCTCTTTTATTGTGAACAGTTTAATTGAATTGTACCCTGAGTAAAAAAATTTTTAGTCAAAATGGGCTGGGGAAAAATAAAATAAAATAGGTTTTTTTTTTTTCCTGAATATGTATTTATTTTTGTTAGAAAAACACAGAGGTCGATTTGGAGATCTTGTATGTGTATCAGAAGGCAGCGATCTTTTAGAGAGTTTATCTGGCTGCCTGCTGCTGACACATTTTAAGGCGTTACACAACTCGTGAAACTTGCGAAAACTTGTTCTCCTTCTGGATCTCTTCCACCACCAACTATTATTATTATTTTTATTATTGTTATTATTATGCGTTTGGAAAAAAGGGTCCAAGAAATGTGTATATATATTTATTCCCTTGTACTCCTGCAGGGTACACCCGAGACACTTCCTTCCTGGAGATGGTGGTGGACATTGTACAGGAGCTGAAGAGGGCTAACCCTAACCTCGTGTACGGTGAGTTCTCCTTGTCTGGGAAGTGTCTGTGCCCCCGGTCCATGGACTGAGCGGTGGTGAGGGGGCTGTGTAAACGCCAGCCCAGCCGGCTGTGCGTGACCAGGGGCTGAGGAAGGAACCGGGATGAATGAGGGGCATTTATTACAGTTACTGTTCCCACTGACGGAATGACTTTCAAAGCCCCCTCCTCTCTCTTTGGCTCAGAGTGCCTGGTGTAGATGGGACCTTTGGCCGGCTGTATTAAAGTACTCTGTTTGTACTCTGCACTTTTTTATGTGCCCCAACGGCCTCTGAGTGGGTGACACAATCCAAATACAACCAGCTGGTGTTTCTTGTGCTCTGAATCTAGAATACTGGAGTGCAAACGTCAAAGTCAAAGGTTATGGTGTGAGACGGTCGTCCCCTTGGGAGCACCTGTAGGTGTTTGTAATTTAACACGAATGCCGCGTGTCTCCCTTTCGCAGTGTGCGATCCAGTGCTGGGGGACCATGGCTCCATGGTGAGTATTGCTTTGCCTGTCGACTTCCGGTTAGTCATTTTCAGGGGTATGAGCGCGGTGTTCCAGCTTAAATTCCTGCCAGTGAACAACATGGTGAGTCCCGTGCGCTGACTGCAAAACGCCTGCTGGTTCAGGGGCAGGAGTGGATGAGCGGTGATTGATTTGTGTCGGTGGATGGAGCGGTGGAGAGATCTCTAGACCGCTGTAGCTCTCCCTGCCGAATGAAGCTGCACGCATGCCACGGAGGGGGTGTCACATGGGCGATGTGAAATTACAGGCTGTCAGATAAGGAGAACGAGAAGGAACCCACACATATGGTGCAGAAAGAAAGCTCTCAGAAACGTACAGATACACAAACAATGAGTCACACGTACCCTGTTTATTCACGGATAAATGTTATTGCACGTGTATCAGCGAGACGGAGAGCTGACTTTGTGTGTGCGTGCGTGCGTGCATGAGCAGGGCCCTCTCTCTTTGCCTTTGAGATCGGGTCGATTACGGACGCGAGGAAATCACTTTGCGCGCCTTTATTGACACTTCCTACAAAGCAGTTCAGACAAGGCTCTCATCCAGTCTGAATCGCTGTGTATAAGGTGGCCCTTGGGGTTGTAATCGATGACGGTTGATTTGAGCACCAAGGCACAAAAGCACCTGTGATAAGACATCATTGCTCTTCTATTAATTAAATCTATTGTGTTTGTAATTTACCTATTATATAAATCTGTTAACGCATGTATATTCTCTATATTCATGCACTTACATTTATATTTATAATATGTATGTATTTGTGGTATATGTAACGTTGGCTGTCTTGTGTTCACAGTATGTTCCTGAGAACCTGCATCCCGTCTACAAGAACAAGGTCGTCCCAGTGGCCGACATCATCACACCCAACCAGTTTGAGGCTGAGTGAGTAGGAGAAAGCCTGTAGCTGCGATTCTCTATGTGGTTTCGGTCTGTCTGAGTTTTTTGTGTCTCTGTGTCTGTCTGGGGGTGTCTGAGTCTGTGTCTGGGTTTTTTTTGTGTTCATCTCACATGCTTTTTTCATCTCTGTACTTTTTGTGTGGTTGAAGCACTATGTTACAATATTGAAGTGGACGCCTCCCTCTTCCGTGTGTACCGGGGCCCTACTGTACTCCTCCCCAATACTTTTCCCCAGAACCGCTTCCCATGTTTCCATTCTCTGTCTGGAAGCTGGTGTTGGGGGTCCCTCTGGTGGTTATCTGTGTAGCTGCAGCTGTAAGAATGAAATGGCGCGGTTGCTGGTTCGGGGCATGGGGGAATGTATGAGTGTGTCTGTGCGAGACGCTGCCCATCTGTGAACCCGTCTGTGTGTCGTTCAGGCTCCTGACGGGGAAGAAAATCAGCACCGAAAAGGATGCAGTGGAGGTGAGTCGGGGCCCAGTGCACCGATTGTGCAGAACCTTGCCCCGGGGTTGTTCTGTATAGTACAGGGTAGTTTTATTTCGTGTAAGTCAGTGCTGCGACATTCACTTCTGTTCAGTGAGACTCTGAAAAGTAAATAGTCATCCTTTACAGTACTGTGACGCTCTGTGGAATACATTATCCTTTACGGTACAGTGACGCTCTGTAGAATACATTATCCTTTACGGTAGAGTGACGCTCTGTAGAATACATTGTTCTCCTTTACAGTGCAGTGATGTTCAGTAGTGGAACTGTAGAACGGAATTGGCTTGGTTTCAGTGCATTCTTAGTACATCTTATGTAGTCCAACAGAGCACCTGTTAACCAGAGAGATTTGGGAGTAGACCCTCATCTCTCTTTTCTGCCTGCCCCTTCATCCTGATCCCCCACCCCCAAGGTGATGGACCTCCTCCACAAGATGGGCCCGGACACGGTGGTGATCACCAGCTCTGACCTGCCCTCCCGTCTCGGGGACCGCTTCCTCGTGGCCCTGGGGAGCCTGAGGACAGGTGGGACATGGGGAGAGGCGCGCGGGGCTCGCTTTGTTGTTTGCGTTTACCTTGAAGTAAGAACGGTTTTTATACGATGTGGCAATTCACTATGGGGTCCGTGCATGCACACGGTCCATTGCCGGTGCTGGTGCTGAAGGGGGTTGGCCCTGGTGGTTTTCCAGTGAAACCGGACGGGAGCAGCTCGACCCAGCGCATCCGGATGGAGATCCCGAAGGTGGACGCCGTGTTCGTGGGCACGGGCGACTTGTTCGCCGCCATGCTGCTGGCCTGGACACACTACCACCCCAACAACCTGAAGGTCAGTCGCCCCTGCATACAATCGAGCGCAAAGTGGCTATCAGGATCCAGTCGCACCTGGCTGCCGGTGCTACTCAAATACGCCATATAAACCCCGGTACCCTTCTCTTCCTCTGCCTGGTTCCCTGGCACAGATGGCCTGTGAGAAGACCGTGTCTGTCATGCACCATGTCATCCAGAGGACCATCTCTTACGCGTATGGTAAGGGTTGGCTCGAGAGAGAGAGTGTGTGTGCGCGTGTGTGAATGTTTGTGGATGTTATTGACACTTCGTTGTCTCTCTCTCGCTCAGAGATGGCCGGGCCTGGACGAAGGCCCAGCCCGGCCCAGCTGGAGCTGCGGATGGTCCAGAGCAAGGCGGACATCGAGGACCCCGCCATCGTGCTGGAGGCCACCGTGCTATAGAGAGCCCCCCGCCCCCACCCCCTCATCCTTAGAAAACCGCACAATGTATAGATGTTGTACACTTTGACCTGTAATGTGGCATTGCCTTAGAATCTCCTACAGAGCACAACATTTCCATGAGCCAAGATCATCAGGGTACCCTCGCAGGGTGTGGGGTGCGCCCCCCCCACCCCCCATCCTCCTCCCTAAGCTCCTCTGACCTCCCTGTTTGTCCTGCACATACCGCAATGTCATGCCCTGCATGCTGACCGCATGCAGTCCTGGCCCCGCCCCAGCGCAACCCAAGTGACCGCTTCAGCCACCTCTGTTTGTAAATTCTGTTTAGGGTCCAGAATCCCCAATCACAGGCTCCTTTTCCAGCCATAGGATTTTACAAGGTGAATGGTCGCGTGGCTGAGTTTTCACGGCACGGGGGAGACATTGACCGTCTCTGCGGGTGCTAAGGCTCCTGGGCGGATTTCCTAACCGTGGTCACGTAGTGGCAAGTGCCGGCCATGGAGTGAGCGTTAAATTGGGTTAGGAAATTAGCGTTTACGTTGTGATTATGTAAAACACGTAGGCAGGCTATGTAAATCACGTAGGCAGGCTATGTAAATCACGTAGGCAGGCTATGTAAATCACATAGGCTAAACACCACCCCCCTCCCCACCTCCACCACCACCACCTTTTTCAATAATTGCCTTTCATTGTATATTATTTTTAAAGCATTTCATGAGATTATTTTTAGATGTATTAATCTTTACTAAAAAAAAACATTAAATAATCCCTATATATTGACAACAACAGTTTTAAAAGAAATCTTTTGAATTGAATGATTCAATTTAATCTGCAATGATAATCATATGTTGTAAATGACACCTCATAGTCCTATGCTTTGGTCTTTTGTTTTTTGAACGCATTTCACATCATCGGAGAAAGATTGAGTTTAAATGAACGGTTTCCAATTGCGTCAATAGGTAGGAAAGGCCAAGCGTTTATAGTGAACCGAATTGGCAGTTCCAGTGCCAGGATCTAGCTAATGAATTTCCCTCTTCTCGCGATCTCAGAATGTGCCAAAAATTGTCAGTCGCTGTTCTCCAATAACCGTGAAAATTTAAGAAATAAAAAAATAAGTGATCTTTTTTTAAAATTAGTGTGGCGGGCTTTCTTTCCTTTGTTTTTAGCAGCACACTCTCGTACATGGTGTGTTTGCCAGGTTGTGGATGGCTCACTGTCATTTCAGAAATGCTTGGTTTCAATAACATGATGGAGGAAGAGGTGAAGGTTGGTTTCACGCTGGGGAGAAAATGGAAATACTCCAAACGTTTTGGCGGGAGAAACCGGTCAACACCCGATGAAGCGCCTGCCAGTTGAAATGTGATTAATTTTTTTCCTGAGCGTGAAAATGACTGCTACCTCTCCCTGTACAGCCAAGCACGCCCCACCTCCCCACCTCACCCGGTAGCGCAGTAAACATTTCTGACTACTGGCTACTGTAAACGGTATGAAGAAAGTGAGTTGAAGGCCGTAGCCCTTGTTCCATTGGTTGCCTACCAAAATACAATTCCCACAATGCATTAGATTTGGCTTCACATTTTGAGTGGTGTACCTTTTTAGCACCAAATTTTACGTAGAATGAGAAGCAACCATTTTGAAGTTAAGATATCAGTATTTTGCCTCAGGCTATTTAAGCCACTGCAAATGGCTCTCTTTTGGTTATAGTGCGTTACTCAAGGTGAAAAGCGTTAGCTTTGTACTCACTGAGCTAAAAACAGAATCAGTTGTATTTCTAATATCGTTTTTTTTTAGTAGACAAAACTCCTCCTTCTTTGAGCCATAAGCTCAGTTTAGTCTCCAACAGCATTCATTTCCCACTATCCATTAAGGTTTCCCATGATGCCTTTGTTTATCATCGTTCTATTGTCACACTGGAGCATTTCTATTGGTGTGCCCTGGAGATGGATCTGTGTGCAGGACCAATCAGGGGCAACAAAGTTCTGACTGACACACTGACCCTGCAGCTTTTCATGAAACCATTGAGGTGTTTAATCTCTGTTACCGCTGTGTGTGTGTGTGTGTATTTTAGTGCGTTTGTATGTGTGTGTATATGTTCTCTAAAACGAGGTTGGGGGAACCTGTATTTGTTCAGGATTGCGTACACACAAAAAAAAAAAAAAAAAAAAAACCAGGCCTGACAGGGTTGTTTCCAGTGTTTTTGCTGAATAGATTGCTATGCTTTGGGCTTAGTGACCATGTTTCTGACCCTGTCTTTCTGAACTGGTACAATGGACAGGTGGTTTGGACTGTTGGCTGGGCCAGCTTTTGAACCCCCCAAAAAACAAATATTTTCCTTAAATTTTATTTTTAAACAATATGGCAGATGGTTTTGCTTGAATGCACACAGAACTTGCGTAAATAAGCGTATGCTGGTATGTTTGGATACACATGTCTTCTGGTAAGACATGCCAGGCCTTTGATTGGGTGGGGGTGGGTGTGTAAAATTAGGATTGGGTCATGTGACCACACTCTCCCAGCATGCCTAGTGGGCAACACTTCAATAGTAGTGTCAATGCAGTGTTTTTAAATTCCCTGGTGGAAATTGTGAAGTAGTGTTTGAGTAGTGTACGATGATGAGTAATGTTTGAGACGAGTACTGTGTGGGTAAGCACAAATGGGGGTGTTTTTATGTTTTATTTTTTTACATATGGAAAAACCCCAAATCTGACTACTGCCGCTGTTAACGAAATGGCCCCTCATTTGCTAGTCCGTGTATAAACCTTATCCGGAATCTGGTTCAGGGCTGGGAAAGTTTGGGATCAGGAAAGTAGCTGTCCAGTGGTGTTCATGGATTCAGCTCATTCTAACTGAGGAAAGTATGAAAGGAAAACCATTTATCCATGCTGTTTATAAGGGGAATAAAAATAATTAACGAGTTTCCTGTCTTTCCTTTACCCTTGTGCTTCCCAAAGCTTACCATCTCTTCCACGGTGTGGGCCCCTTAAGTGAGGTATCTCCATATGAGTGGCCTGTGTGTGTGTGTGTGTGTGTGTGTGTGTGTGTGTGTACAGGAAGTGATATGTGACTGAAAATGTTAACGCTATCCAGAAGGAGTGAACTTTGACCTGGACGTGTGAGCAACCCTATCCCCCGGCCTTTGTAACTGTGTCTGCCCCTTAGTGGTACAACAGTGGTCAGTCTGTGCTTGTCAATGCTTGTCTTTTCTTTTCTTTCTTTCTTCTGTTTTTAAGATCTTAATTTTAAATTTTTATTTTCTTAATCGGATTATTCAAATTTAAGTATTTGACTGTTTGGTAAAGTTTATAGTGATTCGTTTTTTGAGTATGAATATTTTATAACATTGATGATTGTAGTGTATAAATGCACATTTATAATGTATGATATGTATGTTATAATGCAATAAACAGATACTAATGATGACATCATCTGCCTGGTTTTCTGCGTTATCTGTGCTGTGTGGGCATGGGACAGGCCAGTAAAATGAGGCGCAGGGACAGTGTGAAGTTTAATGGATTGGAGACTGGAGAATTTATAGGTTATGGTTTTAGGAAGAGCTACTGACAGAAAAGTAGTTGCCAAGCCTACACACGTGTATGGTTGCAAATTATTTCGCAATCTGTCAGATCTATTGCCTAATTTGTGAAATGGGCACAATCTCGAAGACAAGATGTTATCTGTGATTTCTATGGATAATTCATATTATGATTATTATTAATTATTATAATGATGAAATTGTATTGTATTTTTTATAGAGTTAAGAATGAAAAAAGTTCTCTATATCCACAATTGGTAATAACCACAGATTAAAGACCCTTTAAAAAAATATTTTTGATTTCATTGCATAATTATAATTGAGTTCAGCCAACTGAAATACATGTCATTACATTTTTTTATTATGTACTTATTATTTGTGTATTATGATGAAGATAATGTCGACATGTAAACGTTATTCCTGTTCAACCTCTTTTTAATTCTGATCCTCTTCTTCAAGGTTGCTATTTTTTTTAACTCATTGATGTGTGAGCTTTTATTAATAGAACGTAATAAAAGTAATAAACTTCATAACGGGAACTGATAAGGGACCGAATTTTCTTGTCGAATAGCGTGAACAGCCGGACCGGAAAGTCACTGATGCAGCGGTATTCATTCCCCATGAAGGATGGAGACTTAGCCAATAACAAATTGAAACCATGCAAACAGCCTGACCGAATGGAAGTCGGTGTCGATGTCGCTTGACCTGCGATATTTGCAATACTTGCACGAAGTGTATGTACCGCGTTCAGGCTGCCCAGTCTCTAGACGCTTCAACGGCAACAAAACAGCAGGTATTTAGCCGACGTTAGATAGCTTCCTATCTAGCTAATACTAACAGTTCAATAACTTCCTGCGTGCTGGTTGTATTTAAACCAGGCATATTTAAATGCAGTTTTTCTGTACAGGTGTCCCTGTGTAATTGGTAAACATTATTTCCGATGCTGTAAATTGTCTTAATGAATCATTTGAAACGTATAGTCGTAGTCCCGTAAATTATACTCCATGTTTTATACATACGGTTATTGATACTGTGGGTTGTCTTTCCACGATTCTTAATTTCTGGACGTATGTCGATGGATAATTATTATAGTGTATTCATAAAATTGATTACGTGCATTTTTGGTTGATGTCAATACGTAAACTAGTAATATTATTGCATCGTGTCACTACCTCCATCCCAACTCGAAGTCACCACAGCGGTTATTATTGTAAGGTTAAAATATTTTGGTACTAGTCCGGTTTACATTGTGTATATTATAATATAATGTAATATTTAGTTTGGAATTAAGTTGATGTGTGTTTTTAGAGGTTCAAATTGCGAGACAATGTTTGAATTCAATTAAAGAAAAACACACCATGCGACCTTGGCACGTGGTATTTGTATTTACACTGATTTTATGCATCTACAAGAAAGTTGTCATTTATATAAATCACTAACTTGAAAAAATGACGTATTTAATTTCAAGGTTAATCATTCGCCTGTTTTTTCTCGACAAGTAATTCTAATAATAACCACGTTAAAACGTTTGACAGGAACAGACTTGGTTTAGAGGGCTTTTTTGCCTGCCTGGGTGCGTAAAAGTTCATAACGAATAATAGTAGAATTAATTGAAAATATGATTTTTGGCGATATTAATTCTAATAGCAGGCTATATATTTTACTGTGATGTTTTGTTATTAATTGATTAAGAGACACCAAATCTCCTAATTACTGTTTGTGGCTAAACAAGCTGAAAGTGTTCTCGTTGGAAGCGCTGCGCTTCTGTGTGTCTTTGAGTTCATTTCAATCGGAGCCTAGGTGTTCTGGCTTTAATGAGGACCAGTTAGCTGCTTCTTGGGGGATGCTTTTCTCTGGAGAGACGGTGCGCTAAATGTGTCAGTTTCAGAAAGCGAAGCGACCACGCCTGGCTGCCATATGGTCATCTCCCCTGGCAACCCAAAACCACTGTCTGCGTTCGGCTTCGGCTAACCCTGCGTGGCACATGTGCATTCATTAGCACACGCACCAACACAGGTATATGTACATTCATTACTACACACCAGAACACAGGAACATGTACATTCATTACCACACACCAACACAGGAACATGTACATTCATTACTACACACCAGAACACAGGAACATGTACATTCATTACCACACACACCAACACAGGAACATATACATTCATTAGCAAACACAACAACACGGGAACATGTACGTTCATTACCACACACACCAACACAGGAACATGTGCATTCATTAGCACATGCACCAACACAGGAACATGTAAATTCATTACCACACACACCAACACAGGAACATATACATTCATTAGCAAACACAACAACACGGGAACATGTACGTTCA